>DWMO01000073.1:0-12475 GCA_018245175.1 Elbella theseus
AATTAATTAATATATATGTATATATATATACATTCCGACGTATTCTCGCACGTTCTCAACGCACCATAGTTCTTCCATAACTGTTTACAGATACAAAGATTATTTTCAGACGTCCAAAAAAAAACACACAATGATAATTGCATTAAAGTCACCGACCCTTCGATGCGATATTGTTAAAACTTAACCTATTGCACGTTTTGTAATATCGTTATATAGTTTACAGATAGTTAAGAAATACCTAACAATAATAAATTAATTGTTTTATCCGGTATTCGGGATATAAAACTGTTCAGAAAAAAGCCATGTGCTCGAAGCACATGCACAAACCCTATTTAATATCACTCACAGAAAGTTTTATTTTCGGTTGCAGCGGTATCTCTGCAGATATCTCCGAAGTGTCCGAGCCAGATTTGAGAAGCCGTTGCGACCATTGACTTCCATCGTCAGTTTCTGTATCACGCACGTCAATTGACGATGGCGACCCCACAGTAGACTCTGCTGAAGACACTATTCTCTCTGATACATCATCGGTCAATATTGGCATTGATTTACCGACCGATTCTTCTTCAGTAAGTAGTGGCATTGATATGGGTCCACCAACTGGCACGTCCACCTCTTCCGTGGCACCAAAAGACATGTCTGTGTTCGGCGAAGGCAACAACGATGTTCCATAATTGTTAGCGCTTAAAGGGTCCGTTGTTTTGAGAGCTATTCTTGGATCTGTAACAGTGATGGGTAGTTCTAAAGAGGTCGGAACCGTTGGTGGCGTAACTCCGATGACCGCGAGTCCGTCCTCCAAATTCGATGGCACAGCGGGTTCACTATCCGCTTTGGTCGGCACTTCCACCGGTGTCATAATGGGCTGATTTAACGTGGTGCTTGTCTCAGAGACACGACAGTGCACGGACACATTCGCGTTTAAGTCACGAAAATCTGGCCCCTCATCTCGTACAGTTTCCCCGTGAAACACATCACTGTTTGCTAAAGCAGCTTCCAGAATGTCCCTACGCTCCGGCTGCTGCACGAGCGCTGGAAGGGTCTCTGGCATGGGAACCAGTTGGTTATTTTCCAACACTAAAGGACGGTTGTCGATAGGGGTGAAGGTGCCATTGTCTTCCACGCAGAGATAGAAAGTTCCGGGCGGTCCCCCGAAATGTTCTCCTGGTACTGCTAATAGCTGCCCATCGGACAAGGCAGGCGGAGGAGCGGGCGGTTCAGGTTGTACCAACGCAGATTCTGACTGACGGACGATAGCAGTGGAGGGTAATAACTCCTCAAAGTTTTCTAAATTTGAATACGACGACGCGGTAGCGGTTGAAGTTGTACTTAAAGTAGGCGGAATAATTGTCGGCGTAATCGTATTCGAAATAGGACATAGTGCTGGCACCTGTGTTGGTGCTGGTGCTGGCGCTATTGGTATTTCTTGTTTAATTTTTTTGATTGGCGTTGGGGACTCTACTGCTTGCTTTCTTATCCTAGGCTTTTGAACATTAGAGACTAGTGTCTCGTTGGGAGAAATATTGATTGTTTTTTGCAACATTATTTTGTTTTCGCGCGGTGGACCCGGCATCGGCTTTTGTATAATTTGACCGGTTCGCTGTAAATGTTCAAACTGAGCAGCGGTTAACTGCATCATAGCACCACATTTTTGTTGGAAAAATATTAATGGTTCCGAAGAGCTTTTTTGAATTGTTTGTATAAGCTTTTTGGGCTCACTTGGAATTAATCGTTTTGGTGCTGGCCTTATTTCCGGCATAGGGGCTATATTATGCGCGGTGGTAGCAACACGTCCTCCAACAATTAATTGGCCCTTAGAAGTTATTATAGCGCTTTTTTGTTTTGGTACAATCCTTGTCGTATTCTTTGCAGCGGCTACATTACTGATCAATGTTTTGTTAGCGGTGCTTGTGTTCGCTGGTATTCTATGACTAATTGTTTTTAATTGTGATACATTAGGTTGTTGTTTATTTGGAAATAGTATTTTCTCGTGTTCTGGTTTTAAAAGTATCCTTGACTGCGCTCCTTGAGCATTAGTTATGATCATGACTGTATTTCCAGAAGACGTGCTATCAGAAGGCGTTGGGACGAGTTTTGTAGACACTTGTTTGTTATCAGTAATGTGTAAGGGAGAATCTGTACCCTTACCGACAAGCATATGTGCCTTTCCTGTTTGTGGATCGATGACAATTTTTTGCGTCCGGGCCTGTCGAGGGGCTGACGTAGGCATAAGAATAAACTTTTCTGTCTTACCAGTATTTTGAACAATCGGTTGCATTATCGGTGGTTGAGGCTTAATTTCTTTGACAGGTGTTTCTGACGCCTGCTTCGTCATAATAATTTTTTGTTTGGCACCTGTTTTATCGATCAATAGCATTTTAGTTCCACGCAACTTCGATGACTTGGATAGAATGTTTGGTGTGGTGACTTTATTAATTTCATTTATAGGATTCATAATTAAGGTCTTGAACTCTTGTTTTGGAGAACTTTGAATTGTCGGACTAATAGGAATTTTTTCATTTTCAATTACAGATGGTTTGGGTTTAACAATCTTTTGTTGATTCGATGAATTTGTTAATAAGTTACCATCTGACATTACGATAGGCATTTTTTCAATACTTTCCGGGGTTAAGATGTCGTCAGATAATACTATTGGCATAGAATTTATATCAAACATCGCTTCATCTGTACTTGGTGGATTATTAACGACTTTAGCCGCGTCTATAGATGACACAAGTGACGTGTGAGGCTTCATTTTCTGCAATTTTGCTGGTGCTTTTGTTATTTTTCTAACCTTTTGTTGAATTACAATAGTATTTGGATCCGATGGAGCCTCGCTAGCTGTTTGAATAGTATAAGTCTGAACTGAAGAACCATCTTGAGGGGTATTGTTACTTCGAGAAAGGATTATTTTATCGGGCGTTGCCACTTCTGTTACATTATTAAGCAAGTTTTTATGCGGTGTGTTTGATCGTCGGATAATTATTTTTTGTTTTTGAGGATGTGATTTAGTAGACATGCCGGTTTTGCCCACATCGAAGTTTAAAATTTTTTCTTTGCCTGGAACGATGACCTGTTTAGTTATTATGTTAGGAGCCGGTGTTTTAGGTAAACATGGCTCTTCTAGAATTTTTAATAGTTTGGGAGACGATGTCTCAAACGATATAGGTTTACAATTCGATGTTTCTTTATTTTTTTCAGAAGCTAATAATGACTGCTTTTGTTCTACTATGCTTTTATTAACGATCAGTTCGTGATCCTTAACGGCTTTATATGCAAGTGCTTTAGCTTTTTCTTTTTTAATAGTGCTTTTAACTTCCCCTAAGCTCATATTATGTTCCATTGATTCGGACATCTGCACTAAGGATTGAGCTGCGTTGAGGTTTTCGCTTTTTTCATGTTCTGTTTCGAAGCGAGGAGTAATATTTTCAGATTTTGCAATGTGGTTGGATGAAACTTTCAGATCTTGAGTAGCTGTTTCGTGTGTACCATTTTTATTTTCTATAAGGACAGTATTTTTAGATGTAAATGATTCTTCCTGAAGTTGTTCACTGACTAAAGTTACATTTTCTTGTTGTTCGGGACTTTTATTCTGAATAGTCGTCGAAGGTAAATTGATAAGCGTTTCTGCTATAACAAGATCTGATTCTGATGGAACATTTTCAGGAAGTATATTTTTAGGAAGTACATTTTTAGGGGCAACTTTGTCTTTGCTATCTAGTTTAACGTCATTATTCGGATTTTGCTCATCTTGCGTTGTAATTATCTCAGAATGAACAACTAAACTTAAGTTTGTTTGTGAATCATTATTTTTAATATCTTCAATTGTTTCTTCACACAATTCATCACTACCTTTATCATCATCCGCATTTTTTTCCATATCCTGTTTTGAAGTAAAATTATTTTTATCGCTGCTTTCCACAAAACCGTTAATGTTTTTAGGTGACTCATTATCCTTATTATCATCCTCGAACAAGTCTTCCGGTAGATCATTACTGATAATTTTTGTCACCCTATCAGTCTCTCGAGAAACACTTAGCAAAGCGTCGACAGCTGACGCTGTAGATTCATTCATGAAGGGCTTGGCTTCTTGTTTATTTGACTGTGGAGATTTTGCCGGTGCTGTTATACCTGTTGTAATCTTGATTTTATTTGAATTTTCGTTAAAATTACATTCACCTTTATAATCTACTTCCATGTTATCCTCGCACATTTCTTTATCTTCTTTAACAGGTTCTTGTCCATGAAGATTATTAGTGAGCTTTTTGCTATCCTTTGCTTCATGTGACGAACATTCTGAGGTTTTCTGTTCTAATACATCCTTTCCTCTAATGGACGACTCGACTTCTGGCGAATATTCCATTATTTCTGTATCTTTACTGGTTTCTCTATTTTGTGAACCTTCTTTTTTGTCAACAGCCTGTATTTCTGATTTATGCAAATCTTTATTGTCTTTGTCGTAATCAGGTTCTATTGTACTTTTAACTTCCGTATTTAAGAATCCATAATATGCATTAGACTCTTTTGGAGAAGAACATTTTCGTGCGTCATCTAAGGGCACCTCAACTTCAACAATATTGTTTTCGATATCTGGCATAGTTTGTTCCAAGATATGTTCATTTTCCATCTTATTCTGTTCATTTTGCAAATTTGTATCTGTGTTTTCTGGTAAAGTAAGAGGGACCTGGATAGATACAGGAGAACTGTTTGTGAAATATTCATCTTGTAATGCTTCTGCCGAAATTTTCTCTTTCTCCCGCATTTGTGCAGCCTCCGCCTTCATTTTCTTCAACTGAATTTTTGGTGCCAAACGGGCAACTTTTACGGGATCACCAACTGGTGGAGAATTCCTAGTTTCAGACGACAATATTTCAGATCCATTAATATCTTCAGATATATCCATTCTTTCAGCATTTAATTGCTCTGCTACGTATTTCCCAATTGCGTCTTGACTTCTAGAATGACGACTTCGAAAAAATGTTTTGGTCTTGAAAATAGTTTTAGGTGGTTGAGTATCTGTGGGAAGCTTATTTTCTGGTGAGTTGGTGACCTCTGTAATCACCTCTGGTTTTTTATCGGGGGATTTCACAATCGAAGGCTCGGGAAAATTTTCCTCTACTTTCAATGGTTCTGGAGCTGTTGGTAACTCTGGAACTGTTGTCTTATTGAGAAGTTCTGCAACTTCTTTTGCTACTTCGTCATCATCTAAACTAATACTCTTTGTATCTTCTTTTCGTGGATTCTTCACTCGTGGTATTTTTCTACCGATGTCCGCTTCTTCTGGCCAATCTTCATCCTCACAAAATTCGTATTTAGAATCACTAGATGTTTCTGGTTTCTCAGCAACTGGAAAATCTTCAGAATTTTTGGAGACAGAAGTTGGAAGTTCGAGAGGAACTTGTGCTTCCGGCAGTTCTGCTGGCTCAGCAACAGCTGGAGATTCAGCTGGTTCCACTACTTCTGGCGATCCAGTCATAACCATTACTGCAGATTCCTCATTTGAATCTTCATCAATATCCCAATCTGCTAGAAGACTTATCTTTATCTCCTCATCAGTTTTTGTCTTTTTCACCTCAGTAACTGGTTTATCTTCTGCTACTCGTTTGTTACTTACAGATTTTTTAGTTGATTTATCTACCTTTTCTGGCCGTGACTTGCTCGACTTTGGTGTCTTTGTTATGTTAGAGGATGATTTTGTAGTCTTCATTATTTTTTTCCTTACTGGAGAAGGTGTATATGGCATGAATGTAACACTGTGTGTTTTATTGTGAAGTATCAAAACATTTAAGCGGGTTGTAGTAAATGCACAAGCATGACAGGAATATAAGCCAGTACTTGACGTCTGTGTACTTGGTGGAGTAGATATAGTTTGTTCTGAATTCACTTTATTTTCTTCCATAGGTTCTGAACCTGCACGGCTCGTAGATGGGGTCGACACAGTTTCAGATGATCCAATTTGTGATGGAATAGTTGGTGAACCTTGCAATAATATATGGACTTTATAGTTGGGCTTGTCAACATTTATCTGCAATTAAAAAACAATGATGAAATTTAAAATTTACCATTTCAAGTCTTCCATAAAAAATTAAAATATTTACAAAAACTCAAAAGTCTTAGCTATTCAATTGATATACCTTTTTCCCGCTATAGGCTTTGAGCGAATCTGAAGATCGTCCTCTGCCACCATTTCCTGAAAAAATAATATTTTAATACATAAATAAAAATAAAAAATTATAAAATATTACCAGTAAACAATGATGTGATTTATATCCAAAAAATATAGATCAATGACAACCATCAACACTTAATTCCTTGTAGCATAAAATCACCCTAATCTTTCATATTCATAGCATGGTAAGATATTATGTCACAGGTATATACTTTTTCATATAGTTTTATTAAATACCTAATGCATATCATTTGTCTAGTCCATAAACATTAGTATGCCACAACTCAATCTTTTGCAGATCTCAACCACTACCACTCGCCTTCTTAAGATCATCTTTCCAATAGGCTGGGAGATGCACAGTATGCTTGCCTGTTTGCAATGTCCATTATAGAACAACCACAACTTCTGCCCCAACGACTATCTGTTCTACAACATATGTGACAACCCACTGCCAGTTCAACATTCAAACTCTTTAAGCTATGTCAGTCACCCTTGTTAAGAATCAAATGTTGTGGCACACCTCGGGAAAGGTCTTTGTCTAGCAGTGGAACAGAAGAAATTGAGATGACAATATATTACACAAACCCTCCTAGGAAATTCTTCTATTGTCACTTAGCGACAGAATATTATTTTAAAACCAATGCTTTATTTAGGTATTAAAAGTATGGTTGTACAAGTCCATAGAATAAAACACCAATTTCAAGTTACAGTACAGGCAACTTGAGGCCAAGGTCAAGATTTGTCTATTCTGCTTTCCTTCTTCTGATCTCTTTGAATAATAAATGTTACACTTACATATTTTATTCCAATGAATGCTAATAGAAAGATGCCATGATATTGTGCATACAAAGGACAATAAGGATTTAGAGTTAGATAATACATATACAATACAATAATAATAATACATAATATATACAACATACAAACTGAATCAACCCTATATAATATGTATGAAATTTCCTTATATAGTGATATTTTCTGAGTCATTTTGATTTAGAAAATGAATCAAAAACCTAAAGGATTTTTAAAAATGTTTTTAATGTACCTGGCTATTACTCCTGTGGATACCATAAAAGTCCTGATATAGAATAATATTGGTGCATGCATAGCATGCTATAAATAATAATAAAATAATAATAATAGACCCATTATCATTCCACTGTTGGAATATAGGTCTCCTTTCATATTGAGAGGGTTAAGGCTGTAGCATACTAAATAGTGTGAAATAAATACAGACTCAAAGAGATTTTGAGACTACAACTGCAATCTAGGGCTATTTAACTAATTAACACAATCACAATTTGGTGATCATGTAGATTTACAATCCATTTGCGTAGCTCAGGGTTTTCATGGAGTTGTTACAATTGAGAGTTTCGATGAATTATTGGACAAATTAGTTTGCATGTTCAACTTTATGAGCATATTTATATTTAATAATATATGTATATATATCATAGTTATATAATATCACTGCCTGCCTCATTGGTCGAGTAGTTGTGAAATCCTAGCTTCAATCCCTGGGTTGGGTACGAATGAGTTTTTTTATCTTGAAATTCCTGTTAGTAGCTCGGAGTCAGGGTTTGTGCCTGATATATGACAATATACTCACTTCCTATTCTATAGTGGAATGTGGAATGAAACAGGTGAATTGTGGTAGTACATTTCACTCCTCTTTCTATCCCTTCAGGGAATACAGGTGCAAAAGTGAAAGTATATAATACAATCTTTGCGTATACCATGTGTGTAATAAAGAATATTTATAATATAACACTCAAAATTATACCTTACCTTTTTTGTTGGACATGGGAGTTTTTTTTGTAGGATCTCCAAAAAGATTGGCATAACTTTCCTTTTTAGTTTCTTGAAATTCATCTCTGGTCAAAATAGTGATGTCTCCACCAACTGCCGCCTCTGCCCTTATTACATCTTCTGGAAATTTCTCCATATGACCATGTTTAGTTCTGTACATATCTGAAAACAAAATTCATTTAAATAAAAAGCAACTAGATTTTATGTAAATTTTTAACTATCCACCATATCAGCCTTTGAGCCTTGATTCAAACATTAGCTGGTCACCCATTGAATGCTTAACAAAATTGATAGAAAGGTTATAATATTGATTTCTACTGTGAAAGTTCATACTACAATTATTTTTGTACATACATTCACTTGGATGATCTACTGAACACAAATAAAATGAAATTAGTGTTATTTATTATTATTGTTACTGCATTGTTGGTTGAGTGGTTGCAATTGTAGCTGCTGATAAAGAAGTTTCAGGTTTAATTCCCGGGTTGGATACTGTTGGATTTTGTAAACTTTGATTTTCTACATAGTACAAATGTCTGCTAGAGCCTCGGAATCTAGATCTGTGCCACATGTATGGAAATACACTCACCATCAATACCATGGTGGGATATAAATATAACTAGTGAGTAAAACATAGGAGTGCACTATGTTCCTTTCCCTATCACTATGGTTGAATACAGGTGTGATGTTATATTATGTTTACTATTATACCATAATAAAAGGTTGCTTACGAAATATACAAAAGACACTAAATGTCAAATGTCTCTTTCTTACAGACAAGGTTTACATCTACTACAATCATCACTTTCGTCATACATGCACACGAGTTTTAGAGTCTGGTGAATGATATTATTGTTATTCATTATAAATGATGTATCACCATACACTGACCCTCCAATAGAAACGTAAGAAGTACATTATACATATACATATTATGTTTTCTGCTCTCAAGGGAGTACACACTTTTATACTGGAATTACTCAATTGTTGTGGATGCAGGAGCCGAGGAAGACTAAGGGTCACAGATCTCGACCAAATAGGTTGAGTTCTGACAAATGGGGGAGTTAGGAGTCTCTGAAACCTTTATGAAGAGAGTAATGAATGTGGTAGAAGCAAAGCAGGTCAGCAAGGATAGGGATATTTAGCAATCTGTGCTCTCGTGACTTGGTGTGTAGATTTGTATTATATTGTATAGTGATATTAATTTTTTTTACTATTTGTTTTTGTCCTATAATTTGAAATATAATAGCTATGTTTGTTAAATATTACCCCAATAACCACTACAACTTAAGCCAAAAATTAGCTTTATGGTTTCCATGTATCACAGGATATATAACAGTTTTTTGATTGTTACAATTACATAAATTACTTAACTTCACAAAAGCTGACCAGATTGAATTAGACATTGCTAAGAGAGATTGGCCATTAATTATATTGTTTGGTCAATGAAGATCAAAGTATCAAGCTGAGTTGGTAGATTTATACTGAGGACAAGGTTTTAGTGAGACAGAAGTATTAGTTTCCTCCCAAGTAACTCTTGTGTGAGCTATAGATTTTTGGGGTGTTCATGAGTACATACATAGACATTGTTACATAACAGGAATTATATAAAGTTATAAAATTGTAAAACTTACAGAGTCCTTTGTTGATGAATTCATTTTTACGGCTACAATTATATTTATAAATAGAATTGAGGTTCTTCACATATTCACTGTAATGTAAAAAGGTTTAACATCATCAATTATAATCAATCTAATTAATTTTAAAGTTTCAATAATAAAGAAATCATGCTAAATAAAAAAAGTGTAATATATAAAAGGCTCTACTCCAGATAGATTTAGTGTTAAGATACATATTTAAGTTATACACATAAAAATGAGAATACGGTTGAACAGATCAATAAATCACAAATTGCTCATAAATAATTTGTACGAGATTTGAGAATAGTATTTCCATAATCCTTATGTACATACATAAATATTTATCGAAACAAGGTGGCAAACAACATTTGAGGTACGCTGAGGGTTTTATATGTGTCTGTACGTTTAAATTTGTATATACACATTAACATCATAGGTTATATTAGTAAACTTACTAAGCATCTTCTTGGAAGAACTTCACGACTGCAATAGGTGGTTTACGAAATGAAGGCAGCACGTCGGGTGGAAGCTTGTCTGGACCCACCACCTCGCCGGGCCACCAACAGGAGCCCAGCTTCACCCATACCACCTCACCGTCCAAATAACTAATTTCAGTTTGTTCACACATCACCACTTATCTGTTCAGGTGAAACGTACGACCATATTTTGTGCTATAGTCACTATAGGTCGAGTACAACTGTTATTGTAACATCATTAAAAGTTCTTACAAACTATGTATGTTAATATTAAGTATAATTAACAGACAGTACAAAAAACACAGTTTTATTAGATTTTGATCTGTAATTGTCAAAATAGTTGCAAAATAGTACTAGTAAATAAATTCACCGACTGCGTACGAAATTATTTCGTGAGCTAGGTTGTGTGGTAGCATTGATACGATAAAAATAGTAATTTTTAAGTCTAATAATACAAATAACAGAGATAATATATTAAACTATTATACATTTGCGCTTTATTAAATATTATATATAAAATGTCAAACTATTAGAGGTATCTATTTCATGTTAAAATAATAAGTCAAGAAAATATTGCACCGGATGCTAACATAAGGACAGCGTCAGCAGATACCAATATAGAAAAAGGAACTCCTCCTATTTTAATAAGGGAGTGTTGCCTCAGTAAATATACAAACTCTCTTTCATAACTTCTTAATATTATTAATGTGTTTGAATAATAACCAAAGGTCCAAAGCGTTACATATAACAAGTAGCCGAAATTTAAAACTATACACTTTCTAATATGTGAGTTCGTAACAGGTATTTTCATGTTATACCATAGATTAATATTATGATATATTATTAATTAAAATATATGCACTTTGCTAATACTGATATTATATATAGATTATGGGAGCCAGCCTAAAATGTGTCCATCGAAAAAAATATAAAGCGTATGAAGCTACCTAACTTTCTCTTTCTACTCGGGCACGCACAGGTAACGCTAGCGTGAGTTCAATTATTTGAAAAATAAGCTGTCATTTGCTGCGCATGCGTCAGTAATTAGATAGAAAGATATAGATAGGGTATCGCGATTGTTTTCTCTCTTTCTAACCGTCGGACGTTTTTGCTTACAGGCAGCCGTATATGCTCCCTATTCTATATATATCTCTATGATTTTGCTACGCATAGAGTATATATGTTACCATGGAAAGTTCAAAATAAACCACATATTATAATAAAGAATATATAGAATATTTAAGACACAAAAATATCTTGTACAACTCTGAAAATCTCATTTTATTCTACGGATTAATATGCTAATATAATACTGTTAATATTCTAAGGAAAATTTAGCAGTTATAATGAAAGTTCGGTTTTACAAAATATATATTTTCAGAGCAATTTTATGTTATTATATTAGACTGCGCGTTGTTCGAGTGGTTGTAAGTGTGACTGCCCATCGAGAACTTTTAGGTTCAAATCCCGGGTCGAGTAATATTGGATTTTTATAATTTAGAATTTGTACTAGTGACTCGGAGTTTGGATCTGTGCCCGTGCCTGTGTATGGCAATAGGCTCATCATCTATTTCATGAGACGGAAACGTAACTGGTGATACGTAGGAGTGTACTACACTCCTCTACCTATCCTTTCGGGGATTATAGGTGTGATGTTACGTTTTTATGTTATCTTAAAAAAAATTAAGGGTTTAACATCAGAAGATCTGATGATTGACAGGTCTTGGATTCGATCCCCAAGGACGGAAAGTGTTGGGATTTATTTACTTGAAATTTCTAGGAGCTTGGCGTCTGGATCTGTGCCGGATGTATGGCAATAGCCTCACCACTTACCATTCCCATGCGTGGGAACGTACTACTTCGGGGATTATATCGTGATATAACGTTTTTTACTTCATTTGAAAACTTTAAAATCAATTTTTTATGTATATTTACAGGTACAGCGTATCTTTTAACTTATATCAGTGCGGTCTACAAAGGTAATACACACTGTATTAAACCTTCAATTATACCGTCAACGCTTGGACTTTCCAGCATACACAAATCACAATCATTACATCAATGTTGTGTTAAAAAAACTCATTTTCAATAATCCAAAATGGCTACCCACTCTATCCTTGCATTAGTAAATTCCTAAATAATCAATGGTAGTTAAATAATTAAGAGTAGTTATAATACTCATCAATGGTGATTGTAATAATAATCAATTGTTGTTAACGGACTCTATATTGCATTTTATAAGCCTTAAGTCATCTAACTTGCTCGTGGTGCAGCTTGCTATAAAACAGGCATACAGGCTCTTGTTACAGGCTGATCATGGGATGGCGCAGCCTAGACACAGTTCATTGCCCTGGTCGCCAACAGACAGCAGCGTAGGCGGTGCG
>DWMO01000074.1:0-12468 GCA_018245175.1 Elbella theseus
TTCCGTTGTAAGGAAATTGGCATAAAATCCAGTTGTGATTTCATATAGAAATTGTGTCGATTTTTTTATCGGGCTTGAAAGAATATTTACACAAAAATTAACAGAAGCCCACATGTCAAACAAATATACCTTGCATATTTGTTTCGGTGTCGTTTATTCGGTGCTATGTTATCTGACTGAGTATAATAACTTGTGTCAAGTCAATGGATACTTTCAATAAACTTTTTCGCGGTAAATTAATATTTTTTTATCTTCACGCCTATATTGCTTGAAGGTGTAGGCAGAGGAGAGCATTACACTCCCACGATTCACCTTGACTCCTTGTGTCGAGGGATTGCAAGGGCGGCTGTTGATTGGGAGATCCTGGGCTAGAATCCCAAGTCGAGGACTATTGGATTTTTTAAATTTAGAATTCCTAGTAGTCGGAGTCTGTTTGTGCCTGAGATATAGCAATAGAAGCACCTTGTAATCCATAGTGGGACGTAGAAAATAACAGGTTGATTGTAGGAAATGTGGATTCTTAAGAGCGACAAAGCCACCAGACAAGTATTATATTGACATAGGTTTTGTAAAGCAAGAACATTTTTCTTTAATGTTTAGTGATATTTACAAAAGGTCAACGCTATTTTTAAAATTAAAATATATTGCCACAATTTGGAAATCAAGTACGAAGATAATGAAAAAACAAAATTACAGTGGAATATCACGCAAAAGAAAGGGACCCTCCCTCTCAGCTATAATATACTATTCAGTGTCATAATCCTGATTACTTCGTCTCAACGCCGAGTAAATAATTATTTTGCAAAAATATATATTTTGTCATCTAGAGGCTGTTATTAGGTTTTTTTAATTTGAAATTTCTAGCACTATCTCGCTGTTTCGATTTCTGTGCGATATATGGCAAAAAGCACACCGCCTATTCCCTGGGACGTACAACATACTGGTGAAATGTGGAAGTACTTTAATCCTCTGCATACTCGTTAAGTGAAATACAGGCGTGATGTTATGTCATATTTAGATCTTTGTCTATATGTCAAGAGCTTCGCAATGATTATGTCGTCAACTGACTATAAGCATTCGCAAAATTTTTACAGGCTGTTTTGATCGTAACAGAAACTTTACGCAAAATTCATTTCCTAAGGGAAGTTACGAAGCTTAAAGTTCGGGGGCGGATTGGTCCATTGCAAACTGGTGAACTCATAGCGCTGAGATTAACTTTAAACAGATTCTAATATCGAAGATTAATAATTACAAGGTTATATTTTACTCAAAGGAATTAGATTCGCTTTGTCTTTAGGGGTAGCGGATTTTTAAATTATTCTATGTAGTATAAAACTTATCTAATTAGATTATTGTAATTATTTAAAACCCAATAACCTGTTATAAATTATTGAAAAAAAAATTCAATAATACTTTGTCGTATTAAGCGTAGTTGAAAATGTAAACCAATATATCCGTAATCAATTACGTGAAACAATGTGTGCTTAAATAATTTCGTACAAGCGTCATTACTGGATGGCTGCATTGATTCAATTGAACTTCAGTTGAGCTTCAATTGAACTCATTGACTTATCTCCCTACTGTTTAGCCAATTGAATTAATCAAAGCGCTTATTTTTCTCAAATACGTTATTACTCAAATCTTTACGAGTGTTACAAATGTGAAAATAAAATTATGATGGTTTGCTTTTCTTTAACGCACCAAAACAGAACAATTATCGACGTCATTTCTTACAAGATAGTTTATAAACTCGAAAATGACTCCGCCTACTTTTATCCTATAACAATGCACAGTTCCCGTAGGATTTGTAATAACTGCGTTGCCGAGTGTTTATTGCGATATTTTTTTAATTTCGATATATTAACATATAAGTCCACTTCACTTGGAAAACACCTGAAAAGAATCTTTATAATAATGAGAAGTAAAGACTGTAAAATTCTATTGCAATTAGTAAGTTTTCCGCGCCAACGAAGTAACCATAAAAAAGTGGTCCAGAACAAAAGTAAAAGATAGTTACCATTTATAATAAAAATATTTGCTATTATGTGAAACTATTAACGTGGGCTAAGGAGAAAAACTATTAAATACATGCTAAAGTAACGTTGTTTTTTGAAAAGACTAAGAAATATCAACTAATAGTGTTTTTAATGGAGTTTCTGCGGACAGTGTTTGTTAGGCGCGGACATTTTATTGTGTACGACTTATACAATGCCCAGTGTAGTTACACACAAGACGTTGTTCCACACATTTAATGTAATGGTCATAAATTTCTACACGCTGACAATGTTGTGTATCTCAGTTTCTTGTGTCTAAACAGTTCTACATACACATATTTTGTATGTAACCGTATGTGCGTAGGAAACACACGTTTCTATGTAAATATTACTGATTTTCTCTTTCGAACGTCCTAATAGGACTTAATTTTCTTTCTCATTTGTGTATATTTTAAATTTTCCTTCTAACAGAAACCGACAAAATGCGACCACAATAGTTATGTATATTATACACATTGGTATTACTAACGTTCTTTAATAAACAAAGCAATCAATTAATAATAGATAATAGTCAATACAATGACGTACAATAGTTATATAGATATATTCATAATGTTACATTGTACATTCAATTTACACTAGTATAATAAAGGCATTTTTTTTAATTTACTTTAATAATTATCCAGATAATTCGTTAAATAGAGTTGTAAGAAAGAAAGTCACATGTTATACTTTGTCACATGTATTACTTTTCTTAAAGTCACATGTATTGGGAAACGATTTTATCGACTTGGAACTATACTGTGTGAGCAAAAAATGTATTTCGTTCTATTTATAGAGTGAGCCGATATTTATTCTTTTACACAAATATAATTTTAGTGAAGGTCTTTATGTTACCCTACGGAATTTTTCTACGAAAACGTCAACCTACGCCGTGGGCGTCCTCGCCATTTTATTGAATGTCTTACATAGGTACCCAACCGTGATATTTAGATATTTATCGGAATAAAATAACGTTCGCTGACTATTATGAAATATTTTTATGAAGATAGAAAGCTTTTGAAAATGACTAAATTCATAAAATGTTTGGGAAAAGTCAATGGAAGCCACTTACGCGTCCCGTCTAGTACGCTCATCCCAGAACTTGTCCCAGAAGGTAGATCTGTTTTTGATGCGGAGGACGCTGGTGCTGAGCGTGCGGGGCAGCGTACCCGCGGCGGAACCGCTCGCCACGCCGGTGGCCATGCTGTGCTCGGATGCTGAGCTTTTCGCTATAAATGTGCTCCCACCACTCGTCCCCAGCCTTTCCGATTGAGATTCCGAACGCTGCATCATGACTGTATATTCCACTTAACACTCACTACATTTCACAATTCCATTCGATATATCTTTCTCGATTGAATTACTGCATCGCTATCACCGACATAATGTTTTTGTAATTCTGCTCCATTCAATAATTACGGCTTTATGTTGACCCCTGTAGTGCGTTATGCTTTATGTAATACGATGTAAGTGAAACAAAACATTTATTTTTTATCATATCAGTTCCAGATAGGCAGTGTTGTTCTGTTTCATCCGGGAGTCCTTATCGACAACAGTACGGCTTGTATATCGCAACAAAAAACTATGTCACAATTGTATTATTAACAATTAATGCGATAACAAATAATTAATTTTTTGTAGAGCTTATTTCATCTATTAGGCCATGTATAGGCATTATTATTGGCACTAAATATTTGAAATGTAGTTTATCTGTAGCTCAATCCGTGCATGCATCGGAACTAGAGTCGACCTGTCAGACCAGTGAGCGACCTCGACGTCGTCCAATAGTCAGTATGTACACACCCAGCATTCAACAATGAGCACGTTTTATTTGATACGTATGTGATGCTGCGTCCGACCACTTCGCGATAAATGAAAGCACGTGCGATTCTTCCCCGAGAACTGGCTCGAAACTGAACGATTACATTTTCAGTGGTTTTCGGGTGGGTTTTAATATGTGAGAGCGAGTAGAGCGCGGTACGTGTGGCATGGGGAGTAGCGTACCGTCGGCGCGCCGCGCGGACTGTCAATGGAGGCGGCGTGCGCGAGGTGCGCCGGGCGTCCCGCTCGCGCGCCCGGCCGCCGCCGAGCGCGGGCGACGCGAGCCGAGGTTAAATTTGGCGCTAATGGAAACTGGCGGCGGCGGTGGGCGCCGGTAATCAATGTTCGACTTGAAAATCGAGGGCTACTGAAGCATTATCAACGCCAAGGAGAATTCAGCTGCTCAACGCACGATCATTATCACGGGCGAATACTAGCTTGATATCACATGGACCTCACATACATGAGTGCAGTGGCAGGTGCAGGTTGTAGTGCGGAGACAGAAACGAGTTCACTGGTTGCATTATTTACTTTTCCGAGTCCTTCATAGTTCTATTGAGAACTAAAGCAATTATTTTTTTGCTTGATTGATTTTTACATTTCCACATAATTTATCTAAGAATGTGATTTTTGAGAGTTAAGGATTTAAGAAAAATATTACTAAATATTTTATTTTAACAAAAATAAAATATATTTAATACCAGGGAAAACGTCTGATCGCATTGTATGTACACTATATGTACTTGTTAAACTCAAAATGCCTATAAGTAATAACCTAATTTGTATTTTTATAATTTATTAAAACTTCATAGTTCCCAAAATCAATAACGCTTAAAAACAACAAGGTAAAATGAAATCAAAGACATTTTAACTACGTACATAATAAAATGTCACCTACCTGTCACGAAGACTTAAATCTAAAAGGTGCTACACAGAAGTGTTGGATAATTATAACAAACATGCTGTCATGCACAAAAAAGGACGGATGCAGGATAAGCAAAAAGAGTTAGAACAAGATCGGCAGGAGTGATAAAAAGTTGACATGCGAATTAATATGCGCAGTAATACATACGCTCTGTCCAGTTGTGCCGCCTCGGCCTCCTTGAATCTGTAAGCAATTAAAAAATATGGAAAGAAAGATAGAACGTCGACATAGAGACACATACTACGGTTGTTAGGCCACCGAAGCGGTACGAGTTAAAGTTGAGGAATGCAGGGCTTCACACCGAGAAATTTTGTGCAAGAGTTCTGAGTTGGCATTTGGCAGGCTCTGTTGTGGTGGTGGTAATAGCATGGAGGTACAACAACACTACCAGACTCTACCTTCAATTTGAAATCGATGCAATCGTAAACAATGTACATACGAATCACATTTACACTCGCAAATATACAGAGAGATTAATGAACGATAAATAAATATACTTGTCAATACAAATTAAACAGGTAAGGCCCGACTCCATTAAGATTGTGATCAAAATCTAGATCAGGTTTCATTTGAATTAATTGATGCCTATTTGTAACGCTGAAGATCAATTACAAATAAAGTACAGAAATAATTTAAACAATCGGGTGTATTTTTAGTTGCGTGCGAAAGTAAACAAAGATTTTGAAAATTTCTATGTGAAAATTTACGCCTCATAAATTCGGTTACCAATATTACGGTTGCATCGAAGTAAAATATAACACATTGAATAAGTGACTTTAAACAGACGGCACATTATAGGGTACACTTCACTGTACGGATTTCCAAATTTAAAATAAATGCATGCTATCACCAGTACATGTAGGCTGTTTGTGAGTAAGCTGGCTACTCAAATGTTAGTCGACACAACATATACATATATGAATTTGTACAGTAATTATATAGCTTACTTGCTTCCTGAGTCCAAAACTGAGTGTCTTGAGCTAAGCCACATTGGCAATATTGGAAGGTACTGTTGAATATTTTCTGAATAATGTCTGTATAAAATGTGAAAGGTGCCTAATGTTTGCTGTCGCTTGCGAAGATACACACTAAGTGCTATAAAACGTGATACAAAAAAATTTAAACAGGTCACAGCAATTATTGATTGAAAGTTAATTTATGTTCAAATACGTCCAATTTCAAAACGGTCGTTTTATTTTATAACTGTTTACATCTACTCATTGAGATACACAATACTACGCCGAGTAATGAAATTTCGAATAATATCTAAATCGTTTCTTTAATTTAAACAAAAGATGCCAAGTGAAACAGAATTTCAGCGTCCCACGCGACGTAAATTGAAGGTCTGATATTAAATATTAAAGCGGGGGTATTTCGTTTACGTAGAAAATAACAACAATTAATCCAATTAAGAGACGCAAGGGTATTAGGAGAAAATAAATAAACGAGAGATTGGATATGATGAGATGAAAATACATATCTTGTACCTACCGAAATATACATAGTTTTAAGCACTATTCTTACTTCAAGCGAATAATCGACGGACGATATTAAACTTTCAAAACGACTATTTATTAATAAACTTTTAAAAAGATTATTTATTTTAAGGAATAACTTTTAATATGGTCATGAATACAACCTTAATTTGCAATATTTAATGAATAAAGAGTATAAATATTAAGAGCAATTAATTAAGGGAGAGACTCGCTTTTGTCTGTATCTATAAAGTAATACTTACGTAACATACGAGTATTGTATGTACCTACGTACATATATTCATTTAACTTTTCACTTGCGACACGTCGACGGTAACAAAAGTCCTTTAGTTCGTCTCGTTATAACTTTCAATTCGGAACTAATTTGGGTGAAACGGGAGGCTTTGAGACTCACCGTTAATTTACTAAGAATATAGTTACGAGTATTTGATACTCAAGTTAATTGAATTAATATCTTCTACGTGTTTGTTGACCTTGAATCTTAAAAAGGTTGAATTTTGAACAAAGTACCTACATGTTTTCTTTATAGCTACTATGTGATTAATAATTCGCAAATTTTGTCTTAAAAAATATCATTTTTTTGGTATCGTTCGTTTTAGTGCGAAATAGTGGGCGTACGGGTAATAGTGAATTAGTATTTTAGATCTTGTATAATTATGTATATCTTAAGTGAATAAATAATAGGGGTAGAGAAAGAATAAATACCCTGACCCTATGCTGGAATTCCTAGGTGTTTGCTGGCAGACAGCGGAATGGCGCAGCCTGACATGCCACGGCTAAATGTCCTGGCCGCTTACGGGCAGCAGCGTACGAGGTATAAGGAGTCATGTACTGCAATCCCCAACTCGTATGGCCAACGCGGGGGTTAAGAACAATAACCCTTCAAAGAATGCCTATGTCCAGGAATGGAAATATACAGGCTGCTGATGATAACGTATCTAAAGGAGTCCGACAAGATTTAATCGACAAGATTGAATGTCATTTGACGAATTAAAAATGTTTAAATGTACTTCATTAAAAGCCTCCAAAGTATTGAAAGTACTTGAAACTTTAGCCCTGGCGGTCACGTATCGATTATTCTTAGTCATCGGAAAAGACCTACGAAAGGTTTTACATATTCTAAAAAAAATTGTCTTGAAACATTAAATTTCATACTTTTGCAAAAAATATTTTTAATGCTAAAAATATTTCTATTACTACTTTACAATGGAGAGAAATTATTCATTACGACCTTAACACTATTATTTTTGTAGTTCGGAACTATCCGTACGAAACTTTATTATACTCAGACACCATGAAGAATGAATAGTCACCCATACATATTTCTGTTTTTTAAGTTGCAATTCAATTTTATCGGTTTGTTGACTGCCTCAAGTGGAATTATGGGTTTATCGGCACTGCAAATAGTCTGGACATCAGGGTGTTCAACACAGAATAAATATTTCAACATATATCATTTTTAGACAATAAGTGATAACTTGCAACATTGAAAGGAATATTCTCATGTGCATTGCAACAATGCAAAAATTGTAAATTTTAAAGTCATAATATTATGTCCTTAAGGTAAATTTTTAAAAGTGTATAAAAATGATAGCTCTGAGAAATAAATAATGTTTATAAGACTAACAGCATAGTTTCTCTACAATATTCACCTCATAAAACAGTTTATATTTACTGCCCACGTACCGCAGAATAAAGTAACTTCGTTTATAAAATGTTATTTTCAATTTAATATTAGCTGCACCGTTACACTTAAAAGCCTCTTTGCTCCGTCGGTTAATTGAGTGTAGGCAGCTCGTGGAGTGCACAACCTACTCGTACAATATTCCTGTATGCCAGCAACAAAATGTTACTTTGAATAACGTTTTTATATTACCTACATTTTTCGACTTTCTGGGAGGAATGTAAAGACGACAATATTATATAATAAAGAAAAAAACAGAAAAGGATCAAAAATGTTCGAAAATCAATTTAAACTTGAAATTTTTATCACCTCTTTTTCATTCTAAGAATATGAATTATACCTATATACAGAAAAATAAAAGTAAATTTTTTATTAATTTTATACTCGTAACAAAATAAATTAAAGGCCCGTGAAAGCAGAAAATCACGTAAGAAGATTTAACAACTATCATATTATAATTAGGCGTAAACCGTTCCTAAGCTGTAACGATAAAATTGATTACAAACCAAAATTCCAATTTACAGTTTCTATTTATATAGTTTCAAGTTGGATTGTATTTAATTCAAAAAAATTATTAGTTACACGTCCAATGCACAATGAATCAATTTATTAATTATATCATAGTAACACTTTACATTTTCTCATCATAATAATTTAATGCGTTATATAAGACCTTGAAGTATCGGTCGAAATTATTTATTTTGTAGAAAATTTATAGACGATTTCGTGGACAGAGAAAAACTGAGAAATTTTATGAACACGAAAAGTCCATTGGATGGCTTAAGGCTTTATTGCTCTTAAAAAAAGAGGATCCCATATTGTTGCCATGTTTTACGATTCATGTATGACAACGGAGTTTTAGAACTCTGTTTTAAATTTATTATTGAGAGCCTATCAAAAGTTATAGGAATGTAAGTATATTTCTAAAATCAATGAATAATTCTGTTCAATTTTTAAATGGTGAATTTTATCATATATATGTATATTGAAATATGTACTTATTTTTGTCTTATATTACGTATGTATTAATTTGAACGTATTTTGGTGTATAATTGTAAGGTGTTTAGATATGTATAATCTGTGTAATATTAAAAAAAAACGGCTTAATGTTTACAATAAACATTGATTTGTTCCACGGTCGAATACTCAAAATGTATACAATCGCATAGTACAGATAATTGCCATATAAGCGTTACAACCCGTTTATTGGGCAAAAAGAAAAAAAAACTAAAAATGAACCCCACAGCGGAAACAAAAATCGGAAAAGAAATTTTCCAAAATGTTCGCACTACTTTTTTTTTCCGTTCTATCGTATATCATGATATATGGACACGTTGTAAACCTTTGTAGGACCTGTCAAATAAATCATTGGTTATGGGGAAGTTTTTCTAAATCTCCCACCGCCCTTTTCAAATTGCGATTTTGATTTGATTACTTCGCTTACTTTATGTACGTATTGTTTATCTAACAAAATTTCATCGCAACCCTCAAACAAAAACCAATTAAAAATGATAATAAATTTCTCAGTAGAAAATGAGTTTTGAAAATTCTATTTAAAACATAATTGATTTATTCGTATTTTTACACGCATCATCATCATAAACAACCCTTTGTACATTCCACTATTGTCCTATGGGTCTCTTCTAAGAATAGGATGCGTCTGCCAGCCAGAACTTGGCCAATGTGGCAGACTATGGCCTTAACTCTTCTAATTATATCCATAACGTAACATCACGCCCATAATCTCCGAAGAGGTAGGCAGAGGAGTGTAGTACACTCCCAATTATATCGATAATTATGCACATATATTTTTCTTTATCAAATTTTCAAATAAATGTGTCCATAAATAATAATAATAAAAAAACAAAAATAATAAGTTATTAATTTAATAATTATGAAGTATCATCTTAAATATTTATTTCATTATTTATGAATAAGATATGAAAATAGACAAAGAACATTGATAGTTCCATCCACGTAATCGCCCATTGTTACTCTTTTCCCAATCGTATATAGTCGTAAGCTCCAAGCTCTAAACAAGCTTGTAATTACTGTTGTGATAGGAACTGCTTTAACAAACAGAGAAACAGAAGAGAGAAAGACAGAGAAAGCGAGAGAAATAATATCTGTCCGTGGCAACAATCAGTACTATCAAACTTCTTTATCAGGAATTATTGCATCAGGTATTTATCAAGAGTTCAAAACCATTTGAGTATTCGGCCGTGTAATTATCAGTAAAACATTGAGTTTTTGAATTTAAATTTAACGTTGTTATAAATAATTATTTGCAGTTCTATACAAGTTATAAAATATTATACAATATGTGTCATGAAAAAGTCACTAGGTCATTTTACGACACATTATGGTTGATCGTTATCATTAGTGTCAATGTATCATTAGTGTTGGGCGTAGTGATAAATTATTATATTAGCTGTCGAAAATAATGTATGAATGATTAATCACTGGAAACGTGTGATAGTGGCTACGTAAAAACTGATTATTATGTACATATATTTAATCTGATACATACATACATATATTTAATCTGATACATTTTTTTCGTACCTTCCTACTAAATCTACTTTGTAATTAAAAAATCACTATGATTTAATTTTAATCACTTGTAAGTTTTTCTGACTTAATGATCACATCAGTATAAAATTTCAAAATTCCAGTTAGTAATAAAATGACTGTTTTAGTTGAGGATTTGATGAATTAACTCAATTAAGTGAATGTTAGTAGTACTAACTTCATGACACATATTATTTCTTATGTCATAACCAGTACTTACCTCTCGCTGGCAATAGAGCTGTTGCGGGACATGGATTTGGGCGACATTTCGAAATCGGAGTCGGAGCGGTAGAGGAAGGATTCGCGGCGTTGCGGCATGGCCTGCAGCACCAGCGCCGCCGACGGCGAGCCGCCCTCGAGCGGGGAGCGCGCGCCGCCCGCCCCGCCGCCCGCGGCCCCGCCATTCTCCACATCGAAGCTGAAATAAATAATCTAATTAACATACAATCTTCTATTTTAGGATGTCGCATGAATATTTTATAGGACACTCTATAATCCGTAGATAACAACTTCTAGAATTGTCATAAAATCAGTAAATGTCATAGCTTCATATTATATTGCCACACGCAACGTGATGTCCTTATACTTGCTATGAATCATACTTACAACCTACCTATATAATATTGTCATATTTTATAACGAAATATATAAAATCGACGGTCCGTACCAATTATTTCGACATAATTACCGATTATTTGAGGGTATTACTTTTATATCAGTTTTTATTTACGTGCAGAGGACCATGCGATAACGAGTTGATAACGATATATGTTAATATAATTCCTAGACAAGTAATTGAAATAGATAAAGTGGATTAATCAATCAATTTCCCTCTTTGCCAAGGTTTTTTATATTAAATCACTTAGTTAATGATTAAATAATGACATGTTTGTGAATATTTGCATGTTTCTATAAAAAGAAAATGGCCGCCATTATGTTTAACTCTCCTAGTAATATGTATGAGAGATACCAGAGACATCTAGAGGCAAATGCTGAAACGTATGACGTATAAAGACGGACTTTTCAAAGCTCTGTAGTTCGAGACGCCTCCGCTAGAGGGCTCTTAAACAAAGTTTCTAAATCTGTACTGCAGAGAACAAACTAAAATAATTAGAAATTAAGAATATTTTATTTAGATACACTGATTACGATTTTAAAAATGTTTCAAACCATTTCATAAAATTCGATATATATGGATTTTTATTCGTAAATAAATATATCTGCAATTTTTCACTCATAACTACTTACCTAATACTAGAAAGAAGTTTTTAAACATTTTTGGTAATATTTCACATATATACAATATATGTGAAATACCTATATTACTAAAAATTTAGAGCCGCTTATGAATTTGTGATTAATTTATTAATTGTGTTACAAAAGGAAAAAGGAAAATTAATTTAATTGTATAATACTGTGCGAATTAAGCCATTTAACCGTCCAATTCGAAAACAATCCGAAATCCCAACGTCTTTAAACAATTTTACCCATTAGCTTATAATGTATTCAGGGGTAATTGTGCATATATTTTTTAAATTCAATATATCTCTTTTTAATACATATTGCGTAATGAGTTAAATATAATTGAATTACGGATTAAAATAAAAAAAAGTATACGCTAAATTATACGGTTAACACTTAACAACACGCTTGATAATTTCATCGACGTTACAAAGAAATGATAAAATAACCAAGATGACAAATCTTTATTATTTATTTATATTATATCGTCATGCTAGGTTTTTTTACGGGGACTTTTTTTCTTTATCATATAATAATCTGATAAGCTGTAGCCGCATATTCAAATTGGAAATTTAAGTAAAGTAATCAACCAAAGTAATAATATTACGAAATGGGGCGACCCGTCACGCCATTCAAGGGAAACATATCTTTTCGTCGACGCGAATTACGCACACAGTTACAAATACATCCATC
>DWMO01000075.1:0-12465 GCA_018245175.1 Elbella theseus
ATACTGGATTTTCTAAATACTTTCCTGTACCTAAATAAAAACTCAGCAAAATTTAAAAAAAAATCAAGAAAACCTATATAAAATTGAGAAATTTTTTTTTTTTCCAAATGATGTCGCTTCTACGTTAGCCGAAGGAACTTCGTTCCTACCTGGTGTCCCATGACACCACATCTTTAGTATTTATTAGAAATATTTATTGTAGGAAAGGTTTGTTAGTTGTTTAAAAAATATTTATACCGAATTTCATGTAAATCCGCCAAAGGAATATACACATTATTCGTATATAGTTCATCATCTCAATGCACTATTATTGGGAATCATAGTGGAGTTATGTTATGAAAATAGTACGAATAGCTATTTTAACTATGTCAATTAAAAAAATTTCATACAAATTTTTACTCCTCTTTACTCTATTCAGGATAGAAAAATTGAAAAAAAAACATGTCTAATTGAATATCTACATCATAATATAGGAATCTGCTGTAGCATTTCAGCTGTTCAGGTTCCAGCGGTTCAGTGTGAATGTTGATGGGTCAGTCAGGACATGTAAAATTTATATGTATAGAATATTGCAAGTCAATATTCTGACTACCTTATACTGAAATCATACACCTAAATTTTTACCGTTTGATAATCAGTAATTATTTAAATTATAATAAATAACTCACTTTTAAATGGTCACAGTTCAAAATGGTATTCTTACACAAATACTTGGAAAACAGAGAATAAAGAATTTAACCCAATAATTTAACAATTTTTTTATAAATAAACAAGCTCATAGCTCATTCGCTAATTTAGTTTTGGAAATTATTGTAAAAAATGATATTTTTAAATAGCCGTAACAATAACAACGACTTGATAAAATTTTAATAAAAATTATATCACACACACAATTTTAAAAACACACAATCATTTGAAACTGCGGCAAAGCGACAGCAAAAGTTCCTGCAAGTTTTCAATCATACAGTGATATGATCATTGGAAACAATATCAATAAATACAGTAAGACACCAAATGCTAAACGTTTAGAACATTGGGACAGCTTTTTAACATTTTTAACATTAACATTTTGGGGC
The DNA here is from genome assembly GCA_018245175.1 of Elbella theseus. Classification (NCBI taxonomy): domain Eukaryota; kingdom Metazoa; phylum Arthropoda; class Insecta; order Lepidoptera; family Hesperiidae; genus Elbella; species Elbella theseus. The sequence goes on from DWMO01000075.1 coordinate 1,077, forward strand.
ATTATAGCTCCGAACAATTTAATATACATAATGTATACATAGAATAACATAAATGTATACATACAATAACATAAATGAACCGAGAGTTATATAAACCTATTTCGAAATTGACTAAGTAAAAGTTTTATCTAGGAATTCCAATACATTTACAGTAGTATAGTGTATCGTTATGCACTTATAGATATACATATATATGATAATAGAGGCATAGTTTTACCGAAACAATTGCGAATGAAATTGATGTCTTAATCCATAATATGATGCTCATCAATCATAAGGCTGAACTCAATCGTAATAAATTCTAACAAGATTTCTACACAATGTGAAACCCAACTATTATATAATCATAGCTAGTCAGTAACATGTATTTTTTGCACAAATGAATAGTGTTGAGGGGTCTCAAATGTTACAAAAATTTCATTTGCAATAGTGTTCAATACAAACATGCCTCAGTACTAAGACACATAGAGCAAGGACACTAGGGATATAAATTCCTCTGTACTTAAAACTTACAAGAGTACTACACAATATTAAATGCATAAAATTCTCAAAACAAACACACACACACATGTATGTAACAAAATTTTCATAATATTCATCTATAATAATAAAGGCTATTCAAAAAATGTGTAAAGATTCATTTGGCATAGTTGCAAAAATTTGGCAAAGTATAATTAATTATACATTAAATTGTAATAATTAATACATAAATGTATACATCTTCAATTACATAATAATTATAACATCACTTTATTTGCACCCGCTTATAGTAATTTATGATCAAAATGAAATAAATTTAGTGAATGTATTGAAAAAAAAAAAAAAATTGATACGTTTCTTGTTAAAAAATGCATTACTGTTTTACTATTATGAAAGACAAGAAATGAACATAGAACAAGCACTCCAAGGTCATACAGTTAACAGTAATCAATCACAAAGACTAAAGAAGACAAGAATAAAATGTGATTCGCATTTTACTAATTAAAAGAAAATATATACATCCGTACATTCACTCATCCATCTATTTCTATAGACATACACACCATCTTTCTACTGACGCCGTGAGTTCGCTGCATGATAACATTTTAAAACTAGTAATCTCACACACATGTAGTATAATATATTGATGAATTCCAAAAAATCCTTCATATTCAACTACACATGACACACCGTAGCAGTTAACATGAATCAATATTAAAGATTGAATAAAAATCATTATTAATATATTTTGTGAAAACATTTGAGCACAATCGGACAATTGATTTCCGTAAAAAACATGTTTGAAATAAATGCTTGGTGATTTATTATAGCAATAATTATTACTTTTTATGCAGCGGTATGGACGTGCAAGACAGTAATAAAAGTTGAAATAGTTGTTCTGTTGAATATCGTTAAGATATTACATACATACACTGTAAACAAAACCAGATCTAGGATCCTAGACACACAAAGTAAATCACAGCCTTTACAGATAATACTTTCTATATATGGATAGTTTCACTAATATAAATTTATCAACCGCCAATAATTGAACAATGAACAAGTTTCAGAAAAAAATTGGCACAAAGTATAATATCCTCGGACCGGAATATCTAAATGTTGCCGAAGACAATATACGATGACATAACATGTACACATACAGGAATATATTTGGCCGAATCAACGTAACAGTCGAGAATTTATTAATCTGAATATACAATCGATCAATACACACCACTACAGCTATATAGCTTAATTAAGCTAAATGGATAAATCTGCATTAAAGTTTGCAGGATTATAAAGGGTCGCGCTATCCAGGATTGGCACTATATACTTATCTATATATCTAAAGTGACGATGTAAATATTCAATACAATAAATATCCTAATATTAAATACCAATAACAATCGAATATTAGAATTTAAATGTGGAAACGCATAGTGAGCAGCACGCTCTCACACCGTTCATAATAAACGACCATTCAACAACGAGGGAGCCTACGACGGGGGACTAGTAATGATGATAAATTTTTTTTAAAGTACAATAGATTAATCATTCTCATCGTCAGAGCAGAGTGGCGGCGGGAGAGTGGAAACGTCGAACTTTTGTTCGGGACTGTCGCTGGAAGCCTGTGAGTCTACGTAATGACTAGAATAGAATCTTTCTACGTTGTTCAAACTGAAACGTTCATCTAGATTTCGGGCGTAGTGGTCCACGCTGCCATCCCTCTCCTCCATCATGTCTTGATCGTATTGCGGGTAACATTCCTGCGTTTGGAACATGTCGACTTCCTCGTAATGTTCCGGATATGGACTACTCCTGTATTGTTCATACTCGTCCTTATCCTGGGGTAGCTCTGTATCGGAATATGCTACAGATTCGCCACGTTCAAATAAATAACTGCCAGATTTAGACATTTTTGGTGCTCTCTTGATCGTGTCTATTGGGTAAGCATAATCGTCGGAGTCATCCCTGTCGCTAGGTTCATTGTAGAATATTGCCCTCTGTTGGTGCTGACCAGAGGGTTCGCCTAACGATTTATCATCAGTCTGGCGATATACCGCGGTGGATTTCTGTTTCTTTAATGAAGACTGACGGCTACTCTTATTAGAATATGACATTCTAGGTGGACTGTCCTCTGGGACATAAGGTGGTTCTTGAGTATCAAGATACGGATGACGCAATCGACCTAATCGATCGAAACGTGGAAATCCCATTTCGTCCTCATCAGCAGAAGACCCAAAACCTTGAAACTGCACTGGTGCTATGTGAGGAAACTTTTGTGCGTCGTAACCTTGAGTCTCATATTTAGCATAGTCAACTTGTTCATCGTCTTCGGAGTAACTTACGGGTTCTTGGATATCGTAATTTTTGGAGTCAGCTTTAGACATTTCTGACGAGCCCGATTCAACTTCTGGAATATAGCTGTCTGAGCACTCGGAACTTTCCATTCGTCTTAAAGAATCATCAACAGTTAAGAATTTTATGCCTTGATGTTTATCGCTCTCAGAAGAACATAGACTTTTTGTAGAGTCTTCCTCTAGAACATCTTGTATTTTTTCTTGTTTCTTACGAGCACCAGTGACTTGTTTCTTGCGTCTAAATGTTCTCATTCTTTCCCTTGGATCTCTTATAACATCTAAAGAACTGTCGGTATCGTTGCCGCTCGGTGGACTTTTTAAAGATATATTTCTTACAAGCAGCGATTTTTTGACGGGCGCCTTTAATGGTTGTATAGGAGGAGACTCTGAACTTAAGCTGCTCGAATAGTATGGAGAACATCTAGACAAAGGGGTCTTTCCAGATCTGTCTATAGTTTTCTTTTCCTGAAACTCCCTATGCACAGAAGGTATCTCTGGTACAGCTATTACAGGCAAGTCTGCTGAACTCAGATAGTGTTCATGGAACGACCAACTTTTAGGTTTGCTCCTATATTGCTGTGATGTTTTATATTCTTTAATTTGATTTTTTGATAGAGTCTTGTCATCATAGCTTGCGTGTTTCGCCAAAGGTTTATAGTCCGATCTTATAAATTGGCTACTACTTTCTTCACGAATTATATTAGAAAATTCTTGACTTTGATACCGCTCACTATGCTTTTCTTCTTGACTATATAGCTGAGATGGAACTTCAATATCTATCTCAGGCTGTGGTCCTACAACATAAGGCTTGTAACCACTGTCTTCACTTTGACAGCGTGTTGCTGGTCTCGAGTATCGTTGTGTTTGTTCTTCGTAACTAAGACTTTTTGGCGGTATTTTTGTATACCGTTCATGATCCGCATCATGTATAGGGAAACCTTTAAGTCTTTGATCAAATCTCAAAACACCATTTGTATGCTTTTGTAAACTACTTAATGAACTGGAACTAGATTTATCAGATTTATCGCTGTAACTGATCGACGAAGATTTGTCGGTTTTACTAATATAAGATGCAGTCAATCTAAGGACAGGTTCCACTGTTTCATAATGATCTTCTTTCGGTAATGGCGCTTTACTATCGTCGCACCCGTCTATATCTTGCTTTTCTTCCACTGTAGTAACAGGTTCCTTCACTACAGTTTCATCTGATTTAGGATCTTCTGTTTCTTGTTGATCTTCGCGGGTAGTTGCAACAAGAGTATGACTTGTACTAGCTGACCATTCAGATATTGACTGAGCTAGTGTCAAAGTACTATCACTCTTAGTACCGGAACTGCTATCGATACCTTTCCTGGATATAGTTGTTTCAGAACTGCATAATTTATCGTATTTGATATTTTCAGAACTCTTATCGAGACTGCTACTTTTAGAACTAGCTTCTGTTTGAGAACCTATTTTTGGTTTAGGTTCAGTCTTTTTACTTGCTTGAGAAACTGAATATATTTTTGCTGTTGTATTATCAGATTTTTCACTTTTTGGGACAGAAACTGCCGATATACTTTCAGACGCCGTTAGATTTGCATACTGGCGAACTGTATTAGTCCCAGTGGACCATTCAGATATGCTTAAACAAATTGAAGTATCCTCTGAGTGTGAACTGTGTGTACATTTTTTCTGTGGTAAGCCTATTTTAACAGTACCATCTAAGTCTGTGCCGAAAGAACTAGTTTCTTCTTCAGAATGACTGCTGTGGCTACACCTTTTACAAGTTCCAGCGCTGCTAATACTAAGCTTAGTTACCGCTCGCACTGTTTCTTCAGCATTCGTCTGTGATAGAAGATCATCTATAGAAGTGTCAGAGTTATTCGAACCACAAGAAAATTTCTGAGTTCCAAGTTGCGAGAAGCCTTTATCAAAGTCCGGTGACAAAGATTTACTATCGCCACCGAATACGTCATCAGAGTAAAAATGATCATCCTCAAATATTGGACTGTGATTTGTTGGTGATTTTTGAGGCTGACTTATTATAACCTTATCTTCAAGATTACTTTTAATATTGAAGGACTTATTTTCGGCACGTGAACAGCATGATCCCATGTCACCCATTAAACAAGTAGCTTTGCTGATGGTCCCACTTAAACATGATTTGTCGTAATTAGGTACCACACCTTTATTAAGACACGTAAATTCATCATGTTTCTCTAAAGGATCTACCATGTACCCTGATTGATCATAAGGTATCACTTTGGGACTTTTTTGCGCAACTTCTGCAGTAGGTGTGTTAATTTTATCAGACTTTGATTCCGGAACATCTTCTAAATCTTCGTCATTATTTAAAGTATCGCTGTCATCATCAGAGCCTATGTGACCCTTAGAACTGTCAGATTGTATGGTTACTTTCATAGCTTGTTCTGGCTTGTTGCTCATGTAATAAATATGTACCTTTTCTACTATTGGAGTCTCTAAAAGACTTGATGGAAGTGAAGGCCAATCCTCAAAGTCACTGGACTTTTGTCTAGTCATTTCTGGAAGTTCTTTAAGTGCAGCTTGAGGTGGTAACTCCGGTAATGGCCAATCCTCCGAATCTTGACTCCCACTAGATTGTTTTGATTGTGCTCTTATAGGACTGACTCTCGCTGAACTATCGCTTGATTTCTTAGCTTCTAATGATTCATCTATTTTTTTACTTTTTTTTTCTACATCCTTTTTTGCTTCTGAATACATTTCACTAATTTTGGTTTGATCTATAGGAATATCTGGCATTTCAGCTGACGTTCTTCTGTCGGTATCCGATATATACGCAACGTTAGCATTGCTGGGGGGATCAGAACTAAGACTGGCCTGATGGTCACTAGAATTTAATGACTCTTCATTTATACTCTCCGAACGTGAACAAGCTTTAGTTGAATCTTCGTCTGCACTAGTTTTTTCTGATGCAGTACTTCTTTCTGATATCCGTGACAGTGTTCGTCCAAAATTCTGACCGTATCCAATAACAACGTCGGAAGTAGACGATGATGTTGCAGGGTAAAGAAAGTTTACGGGAAAATCATTTAAGTCGTCTGTAAAATCTGCTTCAGTAGAATCTTTAGAAGTATTCGATGAGAGAGGTGGGTTCTTTGAGAATGTTTGAAAATCATCCAATAATCGCTGATTGCTATATTCAAACGCATCTTTGTTAATGTTTAAACTTTCATAGCCTTCGTGATCTTGAGGTATCCATGCCTCTTCAATACTAGTACTATTTTCGCTACCGGAAGCGCCAAAAAATGGACGCCATGTTGGTTTTAACTCCTCTCCGCGGCGATAAGCTTCACCTAAAGACCCTGAAGTAGATTCAGTGGTCTCAAAAGAACCTCTAGATTCCACACTTAATGATCCTCTTGAATCCATACTAGACTTAGAAGAACTTTTTTGCTCGTCTAAACGGCCTTTTCTTCTTGACGAGGAATCATCTACACTCAATGAACCTTTAGAGGGAGTAGTAGTTGTCGTATCTATGCTAGATTTAGAGGAGCTCTTTTGATCAGTATCTTTCAGAGCCCGCTTCTTCATAAGTTCTCTTTCGAATGACGATGTTATCACATTGCCATCATCATCAAAATCAATAGTGGTGTTCTGATCTTCTTGAGATATTGTAATAGCAATTTTGGTCTTTTTGACGGTCTTCTGAAGTTCTTTCTTCTTGATATCGGAGTCTTTCGATGCAGCTGATTGGCTAGACTCGGACTCTTCGATTACACATTTCCCTATCTTATCTAGAGCACTCTTCCTCACATTAGGCCTGGAAAGTTGTTCTACAGTTTTATCTATACTTTCCGAACTAGATTCAGAATCCGTTGGTGCCTTTTGTGAATCTACCTGGCCTTGTTTTTCTAATGTCGGCGTAGGTGATTTTCTAGTGCCATACTTAGATGGACTTCGAGGACTTTCTATGCGGCCCAGTTCTGGAATTGGTGAAGGTGATTTGGAATTCGATTTTGAATGTTCGCCAGATAGAGTATGTTGAGATAACAAATGTTCCTCGCCGTATTCCATAGCCTGTTTAAGTTCCTCTAGACATTCTCTATCTTTTTTGTTCAATTTCTCTATGTCCTGCGATATACCTAATGGTCTAGCAATTGAACAACTGACGCTAGATTCATCATCAATTGAGCTTCCTTTTATGTTTGCACTTGAAGGGCTAACATCTTTTTCGATACTTGTCCAGGAAGTAGATTCTGAACTTCTTGACCGTTCTGCACTTAACTTTAACAATTCGCTACGTCTTGACTTTGTTGTCAGTAATGCTTTATGTTCAGGTTTTTGTTCAGTAGGAGAAATATCATTAGCACTGCCTGAACTACCAGTCTGCTCTCCCGATTCTGATTTGTGTATAGATTTTGATGTGCTCGAATCAATAAATGGAATGTTTTCAACAGTAGGGCTATTTTCCTGGGGTGGCGTAACTATAATTTTATTTTTGTTTTTGAATTTCAAAGCCAAATCTACGGGTTTTGAGGGATCTCTCGTTAATTTGGAGTCACGTTCATTTTCACTTTCCGAAAATATTTGTGACATTGATTCATGCTTTAGGAACTCTACTAAACTGGCAGAAGATTCATCAAAAGTACTTTGGGGATCCAACGGTTTTCTGTTTCTATTGGTTTTATTGCTTGTGTCTGAAAGAGGTAATTCTGTGTCAACTGTGTATTCTTCATAATCAACTGTTATCCAAGAACCGGTATCATCACTTTTACCACGATACAATTTTGATTTTTTATCTTTTTTGGATCCTTGATCTTGATCTGATGAACTATCGGCGTCAATGAAAGGAAGAGAAATACCCAACATGTTACTCTCATCTGACATTTTTAATTCACTCACTTCAGTCAAGGACTCTTCCTCACTAGTTAAACGCATTACTTCTGGTTTTCTCTCTATTAATAAAGTATGTAAATCTTGAGAACTTTTACTTTCTTGCAGTTCAGTTTGTCTTTGTTTGTTATATAGGTCAATTTTTCTTCGTTCCATGATAACAGTTTGTGTGTCGTTTTCAATTACGGTATGCTGAGAGCTAGTCATCCATTCTATTGACGAGTCATCTTCAGTTTTTTCTTTATAACTGTGAGATGGTGATACTTCTTTATTTTCTACATCCCTATGTGATTCTTCTTCTGCTGCTACAGTATGAACGTCAACTGTCACAACTTCCTGCTTAAAATGCTTATCAGGAATTGGTTCAGGCGGTGGTTCTGTTATCGGTGTAACATAATTTCTATCAAGACTTTTTGACTTTGCCTTAGCATCTATATGTATGTCAACCTTTCTCTCCAAGCTTTTAGACTTAACGTTAGGGTGAACTTTTTGATATACTACTTTACCTTCGATCTGCTGTTTGATTTCTTGTTTTTTAGACAATGTTTTAGGCGATTTTTGCAATGCTGCAAGATCATCTAATTTATCTTCCAAAGATTGACTTGATTTGTCATCCATACTTTTATTTATCTTATTATTGGTCTTCGAACTCTTTTGGTCCTCGAAACTTCTACTAATTTTACCTCCTAATTTATTATCCAACTTCTTAGGAGATTTCGCAATGAAAACATGATCTTCTGCTTTGCTGTTTATTTTAGTTTCAATTATTATCTTATCTCCTTCAGTCTTAACCAAAATTTTATCTTCGGGAAGAGGGAATGGCGGCATTGTGTCTTTTACAGGACTAATTAAAGTCTTGGTCTGTTTCAAAGCAGCTTCAAATAACATTTGTTGTTTTTCTTTTCGCTTAGCTATTTCTGTATCACTGTCTTCTTGAGATTTGGTTCTTTCCTTACTTCCGCCTCGTTTAATGTCCATTTTCTCTAGTGACTTCGACTTTTCTTTAGAAACTTTCTTTGCAGTTTGTTCTAATTCTTGGCTCTTGGCACGGGCTATATCCAAAGGAGGAACAGTCAAAAAGTCCGGTCGCTCTTTGAGAGACGAAGGCAGAGACTTTTGGGTCTGAAGAGATTTCACTCTAGTAGCATTTGTATCTAAGGATCCTCCTTTATTTAACTTACTACTAATTTTTTGCTTATCATCAGCTTTTGATTTTAAAGTCAATTTCTTCTTTTCTTTACGCTTTATTCGCTCCATATCAGGTACTATTTGATCTTCACTCAAGTCCGATAACTTTCGTATGCTTCCCCTAGGGGAATTCAATGACGACGTCGGTGATCGTGAAGGCGACTTAGATAAAGGAGAACGTGATATAGGCGAACGACTTAATGGAGATCTTGACGGTGACTTGGCCTGAGATTTTATTTTTGTTAAATCGTATCGACGTTTAAATGATCGCGGTCGACGTTGCTCAACTAAATCTTCGAGCAACTTAAGTTCTTCATTATCAATTACAACAGATTTTATTTCTGTAGTTCCTTCACCAGATTGTTCTTCTTCGACTTCTTCAATTTTATGAATTGAATCCTTTTTCATTCCGTTAATTTTCACTACCTTTTCTTCTATTAATGGCTTTTCCTCTAAAATGTCCCCTTCTTCATTAATATCTTCCACCGTATCATCTTTGGAAGAAAATGCATTCATTGGTGGTAATCTGTGTAATTGAATGACAGGAGTATCCAAGCTCTTAGCCCTGCGACTAGCAGTAGGTGAATCTTGAGTAGCTTTTTGGCGTTGCAGTGAAAATACAGAACCCTCAGAAAGGTTTAATCTAGCATGAGCGAAGAGAATAGGGGTGCCGCCAGTTTTACGTAACATGGGTGAAATTAGTTCATCACGCAAACTCTTTTTTATATCTAATTTATTAAATTCTTTTTTCTCTGGTTCACTTTTTTCTTCTGACTGTGTTCTTATGCCGGTAACTTTTTGAATCTCCATGTCTACCAAAAGTTCGTCGTCAGATTTTAGAAACTCTGTACTTTCTAAGATTGGAGAAGGTATATTTTCATTATACTCCCAAGTAGAGCTTTCTTTACTGACTTGTTTTAACTCAGGAGCTTTCCTAATAGCTACATCATCTTCCGAACTTGGAATTGATATTGAGCGTTCAGATATTCGTCTTAATTCCGTCGCATTACTGCTTGTATCTAAAATCTGAGGATTATACTTCGCTTCGAGTTCCGCGAGTTTACGGCATTGTGGAGGAGACCCTTCTATCTCAGTTGAACTCATAGTTTGGCCTCTATGCCAAGCTCCCGATGTTATTTTATCATATTCCAATTGTAAGATAGGTTCAAGATCCTTCCGTGATTGCGGCGGAGAGAATTCGAGTTTTGGCGCAGCTTCAGTGGTACCAAACACGTCATCTGAATCCACACTTTCGTCATCAGAGGAAAATGAAGTTATACGAATTTTGTTATTGTTTTTATTTTTTACTTTACCACAAACACCTTTTTTGCCAGTTCCTCTACCCTTCTGACCCCTCTTCGGAGGAAGTTTTTCAGATTTTGATTTTATGTCCGCTCGCAGCTTTTCAGCAGCTGTAAGTGGCTTTGGCTCTTTAGAAATAGGAGCTTGGGAAATATTTCTTCCATTAATAGTAAACTTAATATCATGAGGATATTGAGGTTCTTGTCTCATGCTATCAGTTTTAGAGCTAGTTGCAGAGTCACTTTCAATTTGACTTAATTTAGAATTTAATGTTTCTAGCAATACCGAATCTAGAGTCTTTGAAATATCTCTTTTAGGACTGGGTATATGTTGCATTTGTCCAGTTTTGTCTACTTCTAATGTGACTGGATTCACTTTAGATAAATCGATATTCTGAGTAAACAAAAAATCACGATTTTCAACTTCCAAATACTTAGATATGTGATCTGACTGAATACTGGTTCTTGGTGATTTAGGCGACTTTGGTGATTTCGGCGACTTTGGAGATTTCGGTGATTTTGGAGACTTTGGCGATTTCGGTGATTTCGGTGATTTGGGTGATCGGGGAGACTTGGGGTGATCATGATATTTGCATCTAGGATGAGCACTAACCACATGACGCCCATTTTGAGCTGGAAGCATAATAATATCCGGTGGTGGTCTCTTATTATCCAAAGGTGATGGCGCCGTACCATTCATAACATGTCGTTTATGTAAAACATATGGAATATCGTAGCCTTCATCGATTGATTTTTTATTTTCTACAAAACCTGCTTTAAATGCATCGAACTCTTTGAAATAGTTTTTTGGTAAATCAAAAGGAGAACACGTGTCTGGATGTCTTGTTGGAAGTTCAAAATGAGATCGCTTAGTGGCAATAGGTGGAGCACTAGGAATTTGCCGAAATATGTAATCTTCATCGCTAGATTCCGCTGGAGTTAAATCTATTGACTTTTGATGCATTAAAACATGTCTTCTAGAATTGACACTACTGAATCTAGGCCTGTTCGCTAAGCTGTTCGGATCACTTTTAGTTCGTTCGACAGTAGGATGAGTATATGGGGCAGCAGTATCAGCAAGACGGCTACTTGAACTCGTTTCAAGTATTACTTTTGGATTATACTCGTCAAAGTGTGTTTTGGCAATTAGCTCCTCTTTCAAATTTTCTTTTCTGACAATATGTGTACAAACTTTTCCACGCA
>DWMO01000076.1:0-12462 GCA_018245175.1 Elbella theseus
TTAGAAGAAAACAATGACTTGAGTAATATTGTTCATTTATTGACAAAAAATTGTTCAACATTAAAATACAGTATTCACAGGATTTAATGTTACCAAAAAATAATACGATTTCTACGAGCAAATGAGGTTGTTGTTCAGTAGAGATATTAATTAGTACCGAGAATATTCGTTTATCATAATATCTATGTACCAACATATATTTTAACTTTATTAATAGTAAATATTATATTACATTGTTTGTTCCATCTTAGAAGGGACCTACCACTTTCAATACAAAAGTAGCCCCAGTACATTTTTTAAATGGTAAGTATAATGATGATACTTTTAAAATATGGAACAATTAATATTAAAATGTGTCAGACACGCTCTGTAAAAGACGCCAGTGCTGCCATTTAGGCGGTAGTGTAGCCTTGAGAGCGACCGAGCTGTCATTCCCTGAGTAAGAATATTGTGGAACTAGGTAGTGAAGCGTCATTTAATGTGTCTACAGGGGTATGCTACAAGCGGGTGGCTAGCTCTTTAAACATAAACCTAGCATCACTTGATTCGGGGTTTCATTCATCTATATATTGTTGTATATGTACCAAATTAAATGATAAAATTGAAAGAATTTGACAATATTTACATAATACCCACAAATTCAGCAACCCACCCTGGGCCCCCGTTATTCATGGTAGTAACAAATAAAATTCTAACGAAGTTGTCAGAGGCCACGTAGTCGGCAGGCGGCTCCTGGCAATACGTGGATATTGAATTTCCACTCTTATCTTGCAGCTCAACGTAATTCTGATCACAAATTTTTCCTAAGCTGAACGTGCTGAATTTTAACATCAGACGTGTGCCAGCCGGCGTCTCAAGGTCCCACTGGCAAGTACTCTTTCTGCGATACACTTCAGGGTATAGGGGACTAGTAACTCTGCCTACTATATTTTGTATGCTGCCCCCGCAGCCTCGGCCGCGATCGGTAGAGACGTAATTCAAGTCATACGTAATCATGTTATAAGAGTGAGCATGGTTGTGAAACAGTAGATGGCGACCGGTTGAAAATATTGGTACATCGATGTATTCGTTTAATATGCCCAAAATTAGCTTAGAATTCGTATCGTTGCCATCATATATTTTTAAGAAAACTCTTTCATCATAGTATTCCGGAACAAGACTTATAAAGTAAGCCGATATTGTATGGTTCTCGGGAGCCGTAATTAATGTATAGCAGTCCCGTTCCTGTACTTCTTCCGAAAGGGTCTGGTAACTAAATTGTATTCTACCCTGAGTCCCTGTGTAATTTCTTCCACAAAACCCTAAAAATACTACTTCTATTTCGACGCCTCTGTGGTTCTGTACATCACTGACTGGTGAAGTAACTAAATTTATGGTTGTCTTCCCTTGAACATAATAATCTACGGATCGCAAGGAACCACACAGCTCGATATGAAGAGGATAGTTGACTGAACTGTCAAATAAGTAAGCATGCGAGAAAAAGTTATCTCTATGTCCAGATATAACAACATCTTGCCCTGCAGATATGTTGTTATAAGCTTCGGAATATCCAATAATCGTGAGTCTATCCTTTTCACATCTGTCTCTCGTTTGACTCTCAATATCTAAACTGTGAATTGTCACATGCACTGTATTATATGACTCCAAACTGGTGTCTAAATCATAAGTACAATGTAGTCCACGCGGGATTGATTCTGATTCATATCCAGGCGAAGTCCATCTCTGTGCATTGTGACTAACTAAGATTGAGGAATGACCGCATATCGATCTTTGTACTGCCAGTATTGCCTTAAATCCTGAACTGTTTATTTCGCCATCAGTTGAAAGTCTTATGCTCATAAGGTTTCGAGATGAAATTAATTGAGGTGGTGCAGTGTGTCCGCAATATCTTCCAATAATTAAACTGTTCGGGTTGACTCCATCTCTTACTTCAACTACGTCACAGTCACACTTACTGAACCCTAACGCAGTTTGATTCACATCTTCACACGGAGCTATGTGAAAAGACTCAAAATCGACTTTAATTACATGATCCACTGGCGCTTTAAGCTCCCAATTGCAATCTAAGAAATTTTCATACAGGACATTTGCACCTATTAAAGGCGATATTATAGTCTTTCTCGATCCTGAGGTTAAATTAACTCGACCCCCACAACCGACTGATTCTGAATAACTGAAAAATACGTCAACCTTGAAACCTTTATAGTTCACATTGGAGTCAGTGATGAACTGCAAAAGTGCTCTATTGCCATTACTTCTAATGGTTTTCGTTGAATTAAAGTAACCGCATAATAACGCTACGCGTTTACTTAAGTCAATATTATGACCATCGAATATGCCAACATAATCATTATAACAATCATTATAACTTTCCAAGTCTATGTATAAGAATTTAAATACAACTATTTTGTTTGTCGGACCCTCAACAAACCATGTACAGTTCATATTATTATCATAAGTCTCGTCAGCCCCCGATGTTATCAAGGTTGCATTTCTGATGACTGAACCACAGGCATATATAGAGTAAGATAATTTAAAACCTCTTCTCTGAGTGTAAGAATCTGTTTTTAAAAAGATTTGAGCATTATTAATATTAAGCATCCGTTTAGGCATTTCTTTGCCACAATATGTTCCATCAAAATAGTTACCCAATCCAGAAGCAATAATAGTAACATTGTCGTAGCGACAATCAGGAAAAGTGTCCTCTAATTCAAACACTTCAAATTTTAAAACAAAAGATCGTTCTGAACTAGTTATTTCATAAACGCAATTTAGAGATGGAGGATACTTATACGGATAACCAGGACTATAAATAAACTGTTCTTCTTCGGTAGCTAAGAACTCGCCACCGCATATAGCATTCCATCGAGCTTTAAAACCATCCAAGGAAGTAGAACCGTCCGTGCGTAGTGTTACTTTCATCTTGTTAGCCGTGGAGTTAAACACATCTGGTATGCGACGCCCGCACACTCTAGCTATTTCAGTGTATTCATCTTTTCTTGTCCAATCGTAAATAATAACGACGTCCTTAGTGCAATTTGAGGTTGCTTCTATAGCAAATCTATCCACAAATTGTAAAGATACTTTGTTACCTAAGTCCGCATGAATTTCCCACGTACATTCTACATTGTTAGGATAACCGTTGGGAAAATTAGGTGTCATAAAGACTACTTCGTTTTTCGTAACTAAGCCGCCACACTGGTCACTGATAGTCCTAGCCGAAACATTTATTTTTCTCTCTTTTTGAGCTTTTGAATGGTACTCGATGTATGTGTACATGGAAGATGTACTCAATGGACTCGTAGGCATTTTATCTCTGCAGTAACCTGCAATGGGAGCTGTTCCGTCCAATAAGCCCTGGGATATTTGTATGTATTCATCGGCGCAGTCTAAACGGAAAGAACCGTCTAATTTAACCTCTAACCGAATACCAACCGGTGTTACAAGTATCCAGGCACAATCCAAAGAATCCGTGTGATTGACTGGAAGATTAAAGACGTTAATAATTTGTTGGCCTACGTGTACAACGCCTCCACAAGGTTGCCTGGACCAATCCAAGTGGAAGTTGAAATTGTTATTACCGTTATCTTTTGCCCGTACCAGTACAGATGCGGACGGTAATCTATAAGAAACGTTAGTATTACTACATATTTTTCTAGAATATTCTACGTCATCCCTTTCAGCATTTGCCGTAACAATAACAAAAGAGTCCACAAACTTACATACTGTACTATTGGAAGCTGAAGTGGTTCTGATATTTAATAGTAAGGAATTGTACTGAAGCGAACTGTTGTGATTATTCACGTCATCTAAAAAATTGGACTGCCATTGACATGAGTACGCTCTATTGAGAACCGGAGACTCTAGTTGTCCAGTCAAACCGTTCAGTTCACCCCCACATAACGCTTCTTCATTTGAACTAAACTTCGCCTTAAAACGATGAAGAATTCCGGGACTTTTAATCCTGAAATAAACAGCCATTTCATTTCCGGTAGACTCAATATGTTGTGAGCGAGATATGTCCTCACCCGATATACGTTTTATAAGGGTCTGAAAATTTAGGTCGTTATAGAAGGTCAGTTCCTGATTGAAATCGGAATCGATGAGCTCTAAGCGTACTCTACGTGTCTTATCCGGTACTACAATTTTCCATTGACAATATCCTAATGTAGTTTTACGAGGATACCCTGGAGTTGTTAAGAAACCTTCAGATGTCGTAATTTCTCCTCCGCAAGATTGCCTAGAAGAATTAAATGCCAGGCGAAATCCTCTAGCTTCGGATATGTAAATTGGATCAGGTTTTCCTAAATGTAATTCAATTATTACCTCGTTAGTTAAAGTTTCAATGGGATTGTTAATATCGTTAATGTCATCCGTGTTACATGCATTCTTTAATACATTCAAAGTTTTATAGTCAGGCATGGGTTCCACGATGACAACCTTCGTAGCACACGTCGCTTGAGGATCAGGTAGATCGAAATCTTTAAAATACAAGCTAATAAAATGCCGTGGAACAGTTATAATATGCCACTTACAAATAGTTCCGTAACGCAAATGAATGTGAGGGTATTCGGGAGTTGTGACTTCACCGGATCTGGCGACGATTGTACCACCACACATGTCAATTGAAACATTTGCCTTAAAGCCATCTCTTGGTTCAGCCAATTGTGTGACATACTTTATGTACATGAGATTATTATTCGTTTTGATAGTCCCGGGTGCGTTGCCACAATAACGGCCCAATAAAGGTGAATGTTTCAAAGACCCATCTCTGATTTCAACGTATTCTTGAGAACAAGAAACATCTCTCTGTAAATCAAATCGATCAATGAAATCAATTCTTAAAATTTCTCCTGGTGGACCGGTAAACACCCAGACACACTCAGTGTATGGAGGAGCTGGACCTGATGGATAATTAGGAGTCGATATTATCTCCCACTTGTCAATGGAGTCTAAAATGGACGTAGCACCGCACTCGATATTTTTTTCTTCGTAATGCAATGAAAAGGTTTGAAATGTTCTTACATGAAGATGTGAAACGACATAAGTAATATATGCAGCATTACTAGAAGTCATTACATCGCCCCTATTCTCATTGGCATATCCACAATATTTGCCTAGTAACGGTGCTTCAACAGTATCACCATTCCGCAACGTAACATACGTAAAACAATCATTTTGGCTATTGGTTATATTAAAAGTGACAAATTTTAATATAACATTTCTCCCAGGTCTCACCTTTACTGTCCAATCGCATCTTATGACACGGTCTAAGCTGTTTGTGAAGTCTAACCATGATAGTTTAACTAATCCTGATGGTCCTGTTATAAGTCCTCCGCACATAGATTTTACTTCCGCTTGGAAACCTCTGTGAGTTACTGCCGAATCCGTTTTAAAGATCACTTTTAAATACGTTGACACATCTGTGTAGTTCTGAGTGTTTTCCGATAAACAAATGTGCTCCATCAGTGGTGACCATAGAAGTAGATCATTAGACGAATAAACAGATAGGTAATCTGCATAACAACTTGGAGTTTCTTCAAGTGTAATCTCTACAAATTTCAATCTTAAATGTTGACCCGGTGACGATTGAAAAACCCATTCACAGTTTAGCTCATCTCCATAATTTTCGGGATAATTAGGTGAGTTAAAAGATACTAAGCCACCTGGAACTATTAGTTCCGTTGTGTTCGAACCGCAGTTAATTTTATCTTGAGATTCTATTATTTCAATATCTTCGGTAGATTGAGCCCACCGCAGATGAAATGAGGAGCCCGTATTGAGGTAATTTAAAACCAGTGTTAAGTAAGCCACGGATGAAGTCGTTTTTAGATTTTTCATGTCCATTGAGTTTATAAATATTCCACAAAATTTTTCGAGGACCGGTGCATCAGCGTCGTATCCATCATAAACAGCCAAGTAATTAGAGCAGACGTCGTCATGTTGATATATTTCCAAATGATCTACACTTATACTTATCGTACCAGATCCATTTGTTATTATACGCCAGGTATACAGTCCGGAATTTTCGTATGGATGGGGGTATAAAGGAGATGCTATTTCCCCACGTTCTAAGCCAATTATATCGTTACCGTGAAGGAAACCATAATGTATAACAAAACCTCGTCCGGCGTTTCTATCGTTGCTGTGGAATTTAATGTATAGTTTTGTTGCCGCGGTTGTATTTGTTGGAAGCTCATTGCCGCAATACACACCTACAAGTGGACCTACCCCATTGCGTTCACGAATCTCTAAATAGTCTTCATTGCATTCTTCGGAATATTCCAAATCGAAATTTTCGAATGTTATGTATACTCGATTCCCAGGTGACGTGCTTAATGTCCATTCGCAATTTGAATTAGGTGGATACGAAAGAGGATAGTTAGGAGAGGCAAGATTGCCCTCCTCTGAACTCAGGTGCCCTCCGCAGGCGTTTGCGAGTGACGAATAGTGTGCAGAAAAGTAACCATCAATCTTGTCTGTGTAGGTCCCGAATTGAACAGTAATAGCGCTGCCGCGGCTTATTAGCATCGGAGGAATTATTCGACCACAATACTCTCCAATCAAGGGAGCACTGTCATCAACACCGTCCAGCACTTTAAGGTATGATTGACAGCGCATGGTACTTGTAGTATTTTGCGGTATCGACATGTGTGTTATCGTTAATTTTACTTTCTGATCCAGCTCCGGCGCTGTTATGGTCCATGTGCAATTCCTGGTCAAATGGTTAATAAACTTTTCACTTCTTATTACACCGTCCTGGTTAGCTTCTATAATGGAGCCACAAGACATTGTAAACTTTATTTTAAACCCTTTCGCTGCGCCATGACTATCAGTGATGAATTGTAGAGCAAGCACATTACTTTTGGTAACAATTTGAGTTATGTTTGTATCAGGACAAATTCGATACGTGTAATTTGATGTAATTATTTTGCCACCATCGTAAATGTAGATCCTATCTCCACAATCTTCAAAATTAGGTAAATCGTATAAATCTAGATCCATAATATTTAATTCAATTCGATGGTTTACGGGCACAGTAATAAGCCAAATGCAGTCCAATTGGTTATCGTAGTTTTTGGGATAATTCTTTGAATAAATTAATCCTGATTGAGACTTGATCGTGCCTCCGCATTCGGCCTGAGAAGAACGAAAACTTGAAGTGACACGAATGTCCCCATGTGAAGACGTCTTAATAAATCTAACAGACATTAGATTTCCTGTTGTTGATACTTCATACGATCCTTTATGGCATATTTTTGTAATAAGCGGCGATGAAACACTCGGGCCGTTGTAAACCTCCAATGAATCTCTGGAGCAGTTTACCGTTTCTGTCATAATCAGTTCCGGTATGGTTAAATTTATGCTTGTACCTATTGGAGTTTCAATTATCCATTCACATTCCATTTCACCAGGGAGCACTTCACTTCTTTCCAGATTTAGGGTGCCGAAAGGTTTCTGTATATGTGCACCACAACCATATCTGATCCATTCTAGCCTGAAGCCCGTTCGTGGTAAGGTCACCCCTGTTACAAATCTGATTAGTAAGGAGTTACTATAACTGCTTATTTGTGGAGGAAATCGAGAGCCACAATATTTGGTTGTAAAGTTTTGGTCAGAAGCCTCTTTTATTTGTAAGTAGTCCGTTCTACATCTAACATCAAGGCTCCTTTGCATTGGTGAGTTGCGAATATAAAAAGGATATCTTATTGAGTCGTACCTATTCCCATAATAACTTGACCTATAAAGACTAGAGCGTATATCGAAATGTGTAAAAGTTATATTTATCTTACTTCCTTTTGTAACAGTAATATTCCACAGACAATTACAATTTGTAGGATATTTGCTTGGATATCCGGGACTTTCAATTACTCCATAGGTACCGCTCATGCTGCTATTACAAATAGTCTCATAGTTAAGAAGGAAACCTTTTGCTCTTCTTAAAAAATCTGAACGAAACTTTATAAAAGCAAAGTTACTCGTTGTCACAATATTGAGTTCTGATGTCATGTAACAAAACCTGCCGAAGCTAACTGAATTAGCATCTCGTCCGTCAAATATTTCAACAAAGTCATCAGTGCAGTCATGAGTGCGTTCCAACTCTAGTTCTGCGAAAGAAATGCGAATCCTCGATCCACTGCTGGTTACGATTTTGTAAAAACATTCAGCGTTTTCATAATAATTTTCCGGATAATTAGGTGACGTAATAATGCCACTGGGACCCGACAATGTTCCACCGCAGCCAATCAAAGAACCATCCCATTCAATTTTAAATCCAGAGCCAGTAAGATAAAAATCGGAATGAAAGTGAAGGTAAACGGAATTGCCCGTAGATATAATATGCTTTTGCGCGAACGATCCGCAGTATGTTCCAATCAGTGGTGCAGTATTCGAAGGCCCATTTCTGATCTCTAAATAGTCGCCAAATTCACATCTATCTCGCAAAGGTCTTTCTAGGTCAAAGTTTGTAATATTAATTAAAATTTGTTGACCTACTGGTACCGTAATAGTCCAATTACAGTCGCGATTTGGCTCATATGGGCCCGGCCATCCAGGAGAATATATAGACCCATGACTATATACATAATATCCGCCACAATGGCTTGCTTCCATAAACGTATAAGAAAGAGAAAATCCGGACTCTGTAACAGTGATATCAGATTCAAATTTTATCAACAATCGATTACTTGTAACAGACAAAGCTGGAGGCAGTACGTTGCCACAGTATGTTGCTAAGCTGTTGTTTGTCATATCCACCGTCATTTCAACTATTTGTACATAATCAGTGGTACACGACATATCTTCGAGATCAAACCTATTCCACGTTAACATGATGTGCATTCCTTCCGGTGCAATTAACATCCACGTACACGACTCCTCGTTGCCATATTTATCACCTGTAGAAGGATGGTTTATGGTACCCGAAGATTCTCTATAAATTCCTCCACATTTGGTGTCGATGGTAGTATAATTAGCATAGAATCCTGTGCCTGACAAGCTCATGTCTGAATTGAATTCAATATACATGTAATTAAAAGAAGACGTTTGGGTGGGTGGCATATGCTCTAATCCACCACAGAACCTTCCCAACAGTGTAGAGTTACGGTCTGACCCATCTCTAATCTCGACATTATCATACTCACATTTGTAATTATCTTCGATATCGAAATCTTGGAAAGTCAGTATAATGGACCTGCCAGGCCTGGTCCTAATTACATATTCGCACTTTTTGTTATGAGGATACGTAAGTGGGTAACCCGGCGACTTTATAATACCGCTGTCACCTAAGATGGTCGAATGACATATACTTTCATATGTCATCTTAAAGCCGTCCGAAGCTATACTATGATCGGTTTTGAACTGAAGAAAGAGCGTGTTAGATGACGACGTGTAGAATTTTGGATAAGTGTTCCCGCAGTACTGGCCTACCAATGGTGAATCAGAGGTTGGCCCATCGTATATCTTAAGGTAATCATATCTACACCTAAACGAGCGTTCCATCTGAAAGGACTTCAAATGAATGCGAATCTGGGTTTCCGGAGCGGTTTTTATTTTATATTCGCACCATAAGTTATGTAGATATTTATTGTCATATGACGGCGACATTATGTCACCTTTATCAGCCGTGAAGTAGCCTCCACAGCCTGGAACCCCGTCAGCAGGGGCGAAAGCTATCTGAAAACCGTTACCCGTGCCTAATGCGTCAGAATGAAAATGCATGAGAATTTCTGAGCCGGAAGACTGAATTGGAGGGGGTTGAGTTGAGTTACAAAATTTATCCAATAAAGGATCTGTAGTGTGCTCTCCGTCATAAATTGCGAGATAATCAAAACTGCAGTTTTTATGAATCTCAATATCGAGCGCAAAAAAATGCAATTGTATTCTTTTACCTAAAGTAGTGGATAAACGCCAATAGCAATCGCGATTTGGCGGATATACACCAGGCGAGCCCGGAGAACTGATATGCCCATGAGTGGTTGCATCTATTTCGCCGCCGCAAAATGGTTTAACACTGGTCCAATGCAAGGCAAAACCTTCTTTCGCCACCGTTCGATCTGACCTAAACCAAAAATATAACTTGTTGTGGCTTGAAACAATATTGCCTCCCATGGGATATCTACTCCCACAAAACCGCCCTATAAGCTGACTTGCGGAACTTCTTCCGTCGTGAATTTGTAAGAAGTCATATAAACAATTACTATCATCCTCTAAATTAAATTTACTAAATGTTACATTAATTACCTTATCCGGCGTCGTGTGTATAACCCAAGCGCATCGAGAATTATGCTCGTATGTAGTATTTGATACCGGATACACGATACTACCTTCTTCAGCGTCTAGTACGCCCCCACAAGGTTTGGAATGCAGTTGACAAGCCACGCCCGAATAAAAAGCCGTACATACACATCTGAATCCTGCCTCGGATCCTTCGTCGAGAATGCAGGTGCCTCCATTAAAACAGGGGTTAGTCAAGCAAATGTTGCTATTTTTATCACAATGAGCGCCTCTATAGCCCTTGAAACATATGCACGTATAGCCGTCTCGAAGCGGATGACATTGTCCATTTGGTCCGCACGGATTACCTTCACAACGCTGAGATGAATTACTGTTCGTCGAAACGTAGCAACCGTGTATTCCGATACCATCTCCGATCATTCCATTGGGACATTGACAGCGCGATATCGGCAGGAGTGACGAAGAGTCGATGCATCGCGCGGAAGGATGACATCCGCCGTTGTTTATGAAGCACGATCCTCTCCAAGTGCATGTTACGCCGTCGCCATCGTATCCTGTAGGGCACGGCCCGCAAACTCGAGAGCCCACAGTGTTGTGACAAGATACCATGGGACTTGTGCTACAACCTCCATTCGGTATAGTGACGCATTCGTCGATATCATAGCACACGAAGCCATCCCCGTCATAGCCAGGCGGACACCGCCCGCACCGGAAAGATCCAGGAATATTGATGCACTCTACTTTGGGATTTACGGAGCAGCGTGAACCTTGACTCGTATCGCATTCATCTACGTCCGTTAAACACGCAACTCCGGTGGCATTGTGTGTCCAGCCCTGGTTGCAAATACACTTGATTCCTTCTCCAGTTTCGGATTTTATGCAAATACCGTGTCCGCACATTTCGAAGTTGCCCTCTTGACAATCTTTTGCTCTTCGTGTACAATGCAAACCGAACCATCCGGATCTGCAGTGGCACTCATAGGTGCCTGGCCTGTTTTCACAAGTGGCCCCATTTTGGCAACCCAAATCGGTTCCTGCAAAGTCACGACACTCGTTCACGTCTGCATCGCAATTCTTGCCTTCCCAATTCTGCGGACACAAACAATGATAGCCATTCACTACATCCAAACAGGTGCCACCGTGTTGGCATGGTTGAGACTGGCATTCGTCTCTTGCTTGAATATTTAACAGTGTTTGAAGAGTCGATACTCTTCTGACCAATCTATTCACTCTTCGTGACAAAAGATTCACATTGGATAAATTATATTGTAAGCTTGATGTCAACCTCTCCAGCTGTTCGAGTCGCTGTATGATGTCGCTAGGCGTATCGCTAACGCTCTGGCGATCGTTGAACGGTTCTCGGTTCGCAGTTGTGTTCGAAGATAACAAACGTCGAATAATAAGTTGATCAAGGAATATGTCAGATTGCGGCCCGTTCGGTCTCAAGTAGATATTTTTGTTAAAAGCCGGTTTCAGTATAAGGTTACCATCGGAACTCTCGATCTTCGGACGGTCGCGATAAATTTTACAGTCCAATTGCACAAGCCACACCACGAGGAGTAAGTACTGTATCAATAGTGCAGACATTGTCGATATGTTGCCCGATTGACATTTGATTGCGAACTACATGTCGCACTGAGTGGAGCATTGCTATCCAGAAGTGGACAGACAGCGGGAGCCGCCCCTCAGATTCATTACACTTCACCAAACGTGAATCGTTTGTGTTTGATAAGACTGTTTTAGCGCCCATTATTCTTATGAACGTATAAATTGTTATTCAGTTATATCGCGAATACTCATTGTTTATAATTGTGGTTTATTTAACAACAAGTTACAATTTCAATGTAAACATTACAGATATTTGTAACAAGTCGTTTACCGGGACTGAACATATATATTTTTCGGCAGTTCTGCGAAAAACAGCAGGCTTTGAAGCAAATAAGTACAGACTTAGATCCCAAGCCGAAACACCATTTAATAAGAACATATTAATGATGACTTTCCGTTACCAATTAGCAGCCCGGCACTGCAAATACCATATATTACCGAACGTGCGTATACGTTGGGATATTTAACGAAATGAACTCTAGCATTGTGGGGTTACCAATCTTTAAAAGACTGAATGGTGCGATTGGATCGTCCCACGTTGCGACGCTAATGGCGCTGCGTGAGGATTACGGTCCCCGATGACTTTCTGTCTACCCGAGCAGTTCTCATGGAGACAAC
>DWMO01000077.1:0-12442 GCA_018245175.1 Elbella theseus
GTCGTAAAGCAGCTGTTCTGAAACTACTCAGTCTTTAAATAGGTCACCTAATATATTTCATAGCCAATATAAAATAAGCAGTAAAAATCTCTAAAAGAATTACAAAATCGACATAATATGTACTTACACGGCGGGATAAGAAATCAGAGCGGAGTTGCGTAAATCATACGATAGTTAGCGTAGTTAACAAGTTCTGTGCACGGAAACGTGAGAAAACTTACATGTCACATAAAAAAATATTGCACACGTAATGAAATAAAACCGCCGTAGAGCACATGTGATGGTTTCCGTTTTGAGCTCAGTATTATTATTATATTTAAGCGCTACAAAAAACATTTAATACCTACACACGCGCACGGCAAGTATAATATCAAAATACAACCCGTATTTAAGAGAAACAAAATCCGTAAATAACTTTACTTAACTAACTTTGACTTTAAGAATGAATATTTGTATTAAAGTTGTATGTGGATTGAAAATTTATATTAATAAGTTTTCCTTTTTAAAAAGGTGCTCTTTTAAAAGTATGACGCATATAAAATATTTCAAATAGTACGTATACCAGGACTGAGGCTCCTTCCAAATTGACCGGCACACAGAACAGAGGATATTATGATCGTATTTAAAAAAGAAATTTAGCACATTTCAATAAAGCTTAGTACATATTAAATTTCAAAAGTTTTGTGACGGCACTCGACTATCCTCTTGTCATAAATTTTTGAATTAAAAAAAAAACTTTATGCCAGTGTGTTAAAGTTCTTTTTTAAATACGAACAAAGTCTGCTCTGCTCTCCGAGCCGGTCCGTTTAAAAGGAACCTTAGAATTAATTAGGAGACCGTGACTTCGAATAAAATTGATAGTATTTAAAGTAAATTACATTCACACTGTTTTAAATACTATTAAGCAAAAAATGAATCTCCTTGCAACGACTATTAAGCAGACGAACGGTTATACAGCCCCTATTCCTTCAGTTAGAAAGACCATGTGACTTCGTATAGTACCGATAATGGCTAAAACAAACTGCAATCATACTGTTTTAAATGCTATTGAGTAAGTAATAGATTTTCTGGCAACGAATATTTGGCGGCCGTACTGTTATACAGTCGCTGTCAGGACTGTTGGTGTTCTGGGTTCGTGACAGATGTGCTTAGGACCGTAGCCGCCACTTGTAACTTCTACCTGCTGATGCGTTATTCTCCTCACATAAAAACACCCGAATTAGTTGCAGATGTCAAGGGAGAATGAAGAATGAGAGAAGTCAAGTTGACGTTTCCGACGTTTTAAATTAGTAATGCAATAATTTTGTCATGTATGTTACTCGTATGTAGATTTGAGTTCACGAGTTTAATTACTGTATTGATATTTTGAATTCACCCATAAGTATGTATGTGTACATATTAAAAAAACATAACACGTTTTAATATTCCAAAATTATACGCCATTGGACGTACAAACTTGTACAAACTGTCTATGCTCGCGGGTGATTGCCGGCGTGATGTTATGTTAACATTCCAAAATTAGAATTAGGAAGTATTGTGTGACCATTTGTAAATTGTACGTTGTACTATTGCACCCCGGCTCTACATAGTCTTAATTTAGCGTTCAGTAGCGCAAGTTGGGTAGCTAAACGCTCCACTACTATTTCCGTAGGCAACACGTGGGCCGTTCTTGCGCACGGTCGCCCCTGCAAATATAACACAGTACGTGCGCGGCGTTACATCGCGCGCAAACATCGTCAGTCGCGGAGCGCTGCGTGGCCTAAGGGATGAGCGATCGGAGACTCTTATATCATAATCGTCCTTGTCGTCGATTATCGCCGAAGGGGTAGGCAGACGAGTGTAGTATGCTCCCAAGTTTAATCAGTTGCGTTTACGTCCCACCATGAAATAGGTGGTGAGGTGGTAGTGCTTTATCGGCATCCCTTAACTCGTTCGTTTATGGGTTGATATAAAACATGTTAAGGTTTAAGGTTCTAGTTATGTTCGTACTAAATTGATAACGTTTGACTAATCGGTTTTTGACAGAAAAATGAAACAGACAGAGTTACTTTTGAGTTTATAACATTTATGTAATTCTTTTAAAATATTTTATGTATTTACATATATAATAAAACATTATATATATTATTAGGTAAATAACATAATTCATAATGCATAATATATGACTGCTGTGTCATAAACAATGCAAGATAGTGTCACGCTTTGTGGTCACGCTGACAACACTGGCAAAGCATGACCCATAAGTTAAAAGTCATTCGTTTTAACATATGAGGAGGTATTGTTTATAAGCTAATGCTGATCTAGTACATATGTTACAAATGATTCAGCAGAACAGATTCTGAAGGATGTTTAATTTGCATTGTGCAAAGATTTCTTAACTGTAGAATCATTAGTACATATTGTGTAATATGTACCAGAATTAGTACATATTGTGTAATATGTACCAGAATTAGTACATATTCTGTAATATGTACCAGAATGAATGATGTGATTATATTTGACGCATTACGAATGGACATAATTGTACTTGATACAGCTTGTTAGGTTTATGTTATAGTTCACGCAAAGCGTACATCAGACTTTACCGATAAAACCTCATATGCAAAATAATATACCTAAATTCACCTTTTACTAAAGGTCTTAAATTATTTTTTACCCGTCACGTGTTCACAACAGCTTGGGGGAGGCCTATGTCCAGCAGTGGACTGAGATAGGCTGATGATGTGATGTGTGATGTGATGTGTGTTCACAACAGATTTACACGTATGAAGCCCCCAGCATAAAGCACTACCGTGAACAAAACAAAGCCCAGTCACGCTTGGTCACGGAACAGTTGCCGTGACGCGGTACGAGTTATAAGCGAATAGCGGATTTCACCATACATTATATAATATCTCGCTCGCTTGTAGTCAAAGAAAAATCTTATATCAGATTGGTATATAATTGTTTTCTATTACCTACAGTAAATAATTCGGGTGCAATATTGACACAAAGCTAATAGTGTTGAGGTAATGTAGCGGAAAAACAAAGTCGCAGTTATGTTTGATCACGGTACAGTAGCCGTGACGTGGAACAAGTTATAAGCGAAGAGCGACGATATACTCTATATAAGCTTTCGCCGGTAATTGAAACACAATTTCATATTATATATATAAATGCTTTATATGAGTTTAGTACATACTTAATTTATCAGCAATATTTACACATGCAAAGTTAACAGCTATTAGGTATAGTGGCGAAAAACAAAGCCCAGTCATGCTTGGTCATGGAACAGTTGCCTGACGCGGAACAAGCGACGAGAACTTAGCGACGATTGTTATTCTATCACTGTACCTATGTAATGTATATACCATGACTCAACAATGCTTTGGTTTGCATATAGTAGAGATATTTCAATGTATCGTGACAATTCGATTCTTCAGTGAATTGCAACACGGGTTTTAGTCGAATAAAAATATTAGGGTACGTTTAGCTTTTTGAAATAATAAGCATTTAATTATCAGTATGGTCTTTGTAAATTCATTCAATTTCGTAAATCGTCATAGAGTTATGTATGGTTACTTTAATTAATTATCTTTCGTTTAGTTGTGAAACTGGCGTTTGAATTGTTTATTCTTAGTGAGGAATCGATTAGAATCGCGAGTGAAAAGTAGATTAAAGTGAAAATTAAACAATTTCTAAAAACATTATCGCTTGGATAATACCATAAAGTGGATGATGATTAATTATCTAAATTTAGTTGACAAACAGTATTATAAACGGCAATTTATGACACTAAAATGCGGACTTCAGTGTAATAATTTATCACGTCCATGATAAACACCAGTTTGTGCCGTTTTAGTACCAACTAAAACGTGGAGCGAGTTGTTCTAACGAATTTCTTATGGGAATTAAATCGGGAATATGTTTAAACTGCTCATTATTTCTATACGTTTAAATCCGCTGAGCTTTTTTTACTCAAGCTAACTTGTACACGTTCACCTGAGTTCATGTCTGACTTTCGGGTTTAGTAAGTCACGCTTTGTTTCCAGGTTATACTTATGTTTTACTCGGTACATTGTTTGCTTTTTGTACTAGACTCCTTTAGTTTTCTTATGCATAATGCGTCCTTATTATGTCCGTATCCAGAACGCAAGCTGTCTCGAGAGTTAAAAGCGGGGTTTTTTTAACGAATGCACACCACAACAACAAATATTCTTGCTAAAACAATAGAACAAGCGGAACCCATGCTGAAAATGTTGGCAGCGTGCATACCTTCATCTTTTTATGAAATTAGAATAGTTTTTTTTTTAATTTATAATATTACAAAGACGGGCTTGCTTCCTGTCAATATATAAATGTCTGATATCCATACAGATATATCGTAGGATGGATAAATCACAAATTCGTTAGATTACGTGAAAATATCTCGTTTCAATATAGCCGTCAGGGTAACTGCAGCTGAAGTCAACTTAGATTCATACTCTAATCTATAATTAGTAAGCTAATTTGGTGTTCCAATAAAATATTCCATTTTAAATAAAGTCAATTATAAATAAAGTTAAATATAAATAAATAAAGTCACGAGCACGGACCCCTGTTCTTGATCAAATTTAAATAACAAAGGTTAAACGTTCGTCAAGCTCCGGTTAATTTTAATGAACAGAGTATCTGAATGCTAACTACTGTTTACTGTCACCCTCGTTACCCCTTTTGTTCATAGGTTAGTTAGGGGTAACTAATCCTCTAAAACTAAAGGAGAGTCTGTTAAAAGGCAGATAATATGGTTACGGAGTGTCCCTTACAATTTTACACGAGTTTAATATGCAATTTTAAACATAGCCGGTCGTAAAATGTTACTTAAACGCAAATGTTTTTAATAATTATTATTGTACACTTATTTTTTAGTATGTTGTTTTAAAGATAACTAATAGTATCGTTATTTAATTTAAAAATATGTGTACGCCAATATTTTATTCTGTCCTTGGTTTACCAAGAAATAAAAAGCTATGTAATTGATAAAATATGAACTTTTCATGTTCAAATATAATTTAAACATAAAAAATGAGATACGCATAATGTTACTTATTTAAGCATATCGAGGGATTTCTATGCAAAGGGTCTTTGTGTACAGCCGATGTTTTACAACAGTGACAAAGATCCTGCGATCCTTTTTTTCAAAACATCTGGATCTTGAATTGTCGTGTCATTGAAACATGACGGTCGATGGATTACAATGCACTTCTAAGAACCTTATCGAGATATCGCCGGGCCCATTATGTGTTCAAATATTGGCCAATTAGACACAGAACGGAGCGTTGCGTCGTCATTCCGTTCCCATAAATATGACGGTCATTAGTCACTACAGTGATTGACTATTCTTTACAATGTAGGACACATTCGCAATAAGTATAGACATATTACTGTATTGTTACATACATTTTCTACTGTATATTGTATTTACAAAAATATTTTACTTCATGAATACTCGGATAAAAGCATTCCTTATATACATAGTTATAAATTTGTGTCTAGTTGGCAAATTTACAATTTTATTATCACCTGTGACTATTTATTTCCAAAACATATAAATATTATAAAATAGTATAAACATGTTCGGAAATTGCATGACTTCCGTTACAGAGAAGGTAGCAACCCTAATCAATTGAAAGTGCGTATCCATTGCTCACTGAGTCATATATATTTTTTTGCATATTGCCAAGAATGCGTTATTGGAAACGAAATAACTGATGGTATCGATAAATATGAAATGTTACAACCGTCGAACATTTAGAAGTCGATCGATTTGTATCGTGACTTTTGTTCTTTTGAGTGATTTTGACTTTATTCATCTTGAGTAGGGTCCGCGTCTTTTTGTTGACTTCGTGAGACGGTAATCGTGTGATTGCATAATTCTTTGTAAATGCTAATGGATAGCTTCCTAACCGGCGATATAATTTAGTAAATTGATCTGATAAGTGGAAGTGCCAAGTGAAATGAAGCCACGTCGATGGTTCACAACACTTTTATCGGTCCACTGCTATTTTAAGAGGCCAAGGTTTAAGTCTTAGAGCCTTTCACTCTTATCAAGTGCGAGTTGGGACTTTGCAGACTTAGGAAACGACAATCAAACCATGATTGATTTATGAATGGTCACAAATGGAACTTTTTTGTTACTCTTCAGAACCAATAAATAATCTCACATGTATAGTTCTCTCGTCTCATGTATGTATAGGCTCCACGTCACAGTTGGCTGTGCATACCATATCGTCAATACGAAACACATAAAACCACTGGTGTTTAGCAGTAAAAAAACAGAAAGCCAGCTATCCAATGCCGATCGCCGCTTTAACTAAAAACACCGCGGCTAATATGCACTTTAAATTCCCAACGAGAACTGTAGTTTAGTATAACTAATTATAAGTTTAATATCCCGCCTTTAGTTGCCGACATTTTGCTGCTAACGACGTAGTTGGACGGCTGAAACCATTTAATTCATGAACGCCTTCCAGATACGTAATAACCAGGGTAAGGTAATATTAACGTGAGCAATTTTCGCTTCTGTATGTATGTATATAAAACAGTATCTGTATAAGTATATATCAGTCCTCTGTTTACCATAATACAAGCTGTTTTGATTCTTACTTTGCGATCGGATGGTCGTGTATCGAAATATGCCAAGATATTATTATTATAGCGATTGCCTGTCGAACTGGTCACAGATTGGATGCTTTTAAGTAATTACGCATTGTCTAAATGTTTAGCAGTGATAGTTTAAGGTCTGAAAATTTTGCCTACCACTCCTTGAGTCTGGTGTTTAACCCTGGCACGTATCTCTTCTTTCTATAAAACTTACCAGTTTTACCTTGAAATATAACTTGCTGTAAAGAAATATACATCTTAGAGGTCTCCATATTTTTTTCCAAAACGTGTGAAACCTGCCAACCCGTACTTAATCAGCATGGTAGATTATGGCCTTAAATCTTCTCTTTTGAAAGGAGATTCGTGTCCTATATTGAAACGATAAAAGGGTTGATGGTGAATGTTAAGTAATCTAGTATTTCAAGCCTACGGTGTTCGGGGTAACCTCAAATATAATATAAACTGCACGTCGGGGTATGACTACCTCCCGGGACTAAGATGAAACAGTTGATACAGATCGTAAAGTCAGATCTAAGTCGGATTGGATCCATATGAAATTTTCCCTATGAATAGATATAGTTTATATTAACATATATTGGTTATATATATGAAAATATGTAAGCGTGCATCCCGTAATCTGCATCAACATTTCTTTGATATTTGTATTACGTGATTTTAGAATGAATATTTCATCATGCTTATATCAAACAGTTATTTATATATTTACGCATTATCACGCCTGTAATCCTCGAAGGCGCAGGCAGAGGAGTGTACTACTTTAAGAAAATATATTTATGAAATTCGTTAACTTTCTACGTAGTGAAATATTAAAGAAAATATGTATAGTTATAAGCATTTGAGTGTGATTTTAATTGGCTATACCCTGAAAACGAACGATTGGCAAGAAGCAACGCTTTTTATCGAACTTCGAAGCAACAATCATTATATAACTACATAGCGATTATATTAACAAAACATTCTAAGTCTTACGTCATACTTTTAATTCCAAGATTGTTGGAATATAATATTGTTCATAAGAAACAATTGCAGATATACACAATAGCTCATAACCAGGTTTAATTTAAGTACCTAGGTACTTAAACTTTCAAATGCGATGCTAAAGTCGTTTGCTCACCGAGAGGATTACGGGCGAAAACCCTATAGATGAAACCTGTGTCCAGCAGTAGACTGAGATAGACTGATGATGTTAAGTGGGATTACTTAAGTCTAATTGGGGTGTAAGGGGTTCGAACTACTATCTCAGGAGCCCAAGCCAACCTCACCTGCACGTGGTGCACCCTGTATAACAGACGAGGCTTTGGCGACCGGCTGATTGCCGTATAGCGCAGCCTAAATAGGCACGGCTAAATGCCCTGGCTGCTAACGGGCAGCAGCGTCGGCGGTGCGAAAAGGTGTGCCCTGCGATCTCCAACCCGCATGCCCAGCGTGGAGATTACGGGCATAAACCCTCTTTTGGGGGAGGCCTATGTCCAGCAGTGGACTAAGATAGGCTGATGATTAATTATTCACATTAATTACAAGAAAAACCAATGACTTTTGTAGTTACGTACAATTCAGTTGGAAGAAACGTAACGTTTTGAAGTAATGAATGAACAACATTGAGTATTTATGTGACATATAAAACAATACGTCCGCAGCTCGATGGAAATTAATTTGAATCCAGCTAGCTATTCTCCTTGTACACTTTACGCAACCGAAACCGATATCTAAACATAAAGTCTCCAAAGGTCGTGTGCCATAACTATTTATGTGGGTTGCGGATGCGTCACGTCAGCGCAAAACGTGCCGAAGTCGCAGTCGATAGTATGGTTTAGCGGAATCCATTATGCACGAACCCGGAGGGGACTGAGGTGTTGTTATACAAGAACTATGAAAGAGAAATGGGAAAATGTACATGCTGTTTCAACTAAAATGAGAATATGTGTGAGTTGTATGTTATTTGTAAACTTAATGCTCGCGCGTTTGGAATAGCTACATCTATTTGAATAGCATGTATGTAACTTTATGGGATCGGGACAAAATTATTTAAATTAAATACTTAATATATATTAACACTATGTAGATCAAATAAGCTTCTAAAATACTTTTTATTTTCGATCAAAATTTGATAGACAAAAATCTGAATTATCCTTAGGAGATTGAAAATATACGTTATCGCGAAATCATTTTTAAACTAAGCAAATAACGGTTCCGCGTATAATATTTGAGGAGGCTGACAAGATGCGCGACATTGTATGCCTTAGTTTCAATTAGTTTTCCTGTCTTGTAGTATATGGTACAGATGTGCTTGATCGAGAGCCTGTTGCATACATTCCACGTTATACGCCAGTATGTATTCATAAGTTTTCCGTTTTACCCATTCGTGATTGCATTGCATGTAACATCGATCATTACACATTTTTTTATCATTTTCAATTTTACCGAGATTCTCAAATATGCTTGTTTAATATTATTGTCGATCAAAATATTGGTGTTTTGTGAATTGGGATTATGTTCTCGGAGAACGTGAATTTTTAATATCGTATTAGTCTATGGCCCCGAGTGTGACGTGCGCTAGGGGAGCTGGCAGCGCAGGCCAAGTTTCCAGCCGCACTAATGTGTGGTCAGCTGACTCGTTATCATTTCATATCACGACACAAGCGATCATTAACCGACTTGTAGGTACGTACTAATGTTGCTTTCAAGGCAGGTGTGCCACATGTTCGTAGTGATATTTTATATTTACCTTAAACTAGTCCACTCATATTTCGCGGATGACAGTTATCATAACATTTATTTGATTATATTATCGGCTAATTCGACAGCGGCGTAGGCGATACGCGAAAGCATAGGCCTCCACGGAATCGCTTTTATGGAGACTTATGTTCAGCATTGGACCGAGACAAGCTGATGATGGTGATGATGATGTAAAATGACTGCAATAAATGCTAACACATACGAGTGTACGACTACATAATAGGTCTTAGGCTACTGTTGCGTTGTCTACTGCACGTTAGCGGTGTACTGGTGCTGACGAGTGGCGTGCTTAAGGAGCCTTTGATGCTTTAGTCACAGCGTATTGCAGCGTAGCTTCTGCATGTATGGTGCAAGCACGCAGTATTTCGAGACCAGCAGCCATTACCTTTTGTAGAAGTAGCTCAGCGATGTGAGAACTCGCCGGCTTTGGCTTTATTCTCTACCTAAGTATTGATTATTTATCGACATTATAGCCGTACTCGGGAATGACAAATTTACAAAGGCTATATTAGATACTGGTTTGTAACACACGAAATTCGAGCAGCCTTTCGTACCACTACCCACCATGTTTATTATAAAAATGTAAGCTTTTCACTTCTAAGCGAGAGCTATATTTCGGTGCAAGTATTAATTGAATGAATTAACCAAACCAAATATACGAGTACCAGAGACTTTCATGTACAGAGGTACATGCTTAAATAACCACCGCCTGGCACAAGAGAATAGCAACGTTATAACGCTGAGTATTGCTAACATATGTAACAGGCCGAGCATCAATTATGTATGGAAAATGCACATAATATGATAATACGAAGTGTCTCTAAATTTTTAGTTTGTATTCTATGCAATGAGAAACTAGACTATTAAATGGAAAGTGACTCGTAATTTTGTGAATATAAATTTGTTCAATACATTATTACAAAAGATGTTTTAAAACAGATACAAACGAGCTCGTAAATAATTTTATATTTAACTTTCGATAACTATAGATATTAACAAGAGATTTGAGCAAGTCACTAGGCAATGATATCACCAAATTCTTATAAATAGTATGGGGAGGAGATGTATTTGGCAGCGAGGACGGGGGCGGGGGCAGCTACGTAGGGCGCGGCAGCGACTATAGGCGCAGGAGCAGCGGCCACCAGCGGCGCGGGTGCGTACACGGGGGCAGCGACCGCGTGGTTCACGGCGTGGGCCGAGTATGAGCTGGCGTACGGAGCCACGGCATATGCTGCAGGGATGGCGGGGGCGACTAGAGCGGCAGGGGCTGCAACTGGTAGCACTCCAGCATTTACAGCCACGGCAAGGGCGAAGACGATCTGCAAATATTTAATAAGCAATTCTGTTACGAAATATTAATACCGACCAACGCGCCTATGAACTATGATTGTTTTCTTTTTCATTGGCCACGTGTTTTGAATATCAACTATGGAGTGCCAGGCCGAAGGTCCGCAACAATATTTTAAGTTTACCTTTTAATATGCAAAATGTAATATTACGTTGAAAATAATGTTTAAAATTATGTGATAAAATGTTGCGATTTATATTGGATTCTTAACAATGACAAACCAGTGGAAACTTACGACGAATTTGGCGATCATTTTGCTTGGGTCGGTGACTGCTTGCGTGTTACCACAAGAGGATACAATACACTGTGTGTTCCCCAGGACGGCCTCGTGTTATATACCAAGTAACCATTTGGTTGAGCAATAATACCGGCAGCGCATACCAGGTGCCCGCGCAGCTAGCAGCGCGGCGAACGTCGCTGCTGGCGACGCAACTGATGGACGACACCTCGCGGACGGGGCGCGCATGCTAATGTCGACTTTGTACCGCAAATTTCACCCTCCGTTATATAACTGCCGAAAGCGAAAATTCGTTCAATGAATACTATTATTTGTTATTGTATTATTGCGTCAAATTTTATGAACATTTTTTTCGTTTCACTGTTTGGTACCTATCTGCTTTAGCTACGAGTACCTACATAGTTTAAGACGCTGGCTGAGACAATTTGGTAGAAGTTATATGCTTCAAATAACAATACGAAAAGTCTTAGACGATTTTCTTGTAAGATTTTTTTGTATCATTACAGCCAGTGATATTAGTTTCAAACTATATTCAACATTTACATCAGTTCCCGTGATGTTTATAAACATTTTTGAAATTCACCTACGCGAGGGAATTATGAGGCTCTAATAATTAGACGCCAGGAACACACTATGTATGTGTATGGTGTATGGCAATAAGCTCACCACTTATTCCATGGGACTTAGGTAAACGTAACTGGTGAAACATGGCAGTGTACTACACCCCTCTGTCTACCCCTTAGGGGATTACAGGCGTGATGTTACGTTTTAACACACCACTATAGGTACACGTAGATATATAACTTATGCATAAAAATGCTTGCCCCTCAAGGCCAGAAAACAAAACACAATGTTGATCGACATCGCTTAATGTTTTTCGGTTTTATAACTTGTATTAATGTTTTTCACTATTGGCATAAAATAAATACATTTTGCTATCAAAATGAAGCTGAACACAGTTTGCTATCAAAATTTAGGTGAACACAGTCTAAACAAAAAGTTTTAAGTTGTTCTCGTTATAGAAATAACAAACGGGCTTCTAAACACATAGTAATTATGACGAGTACATTACGATAAAATGGTGTGAGCAAAACAAATAGGGTTCATCAAGATTTAATGAAGAAAAAGCAAAAAAATCATGGTCTGCGGTTAGGAACGGAGACTTGGAGGCGACTGATATCGGTAAATTGTATTGAAGTGTGTAAAACATAAGCAGGTTTTGTAAATCAAAAGAAACGTAACAACCCGCCTGTAATGCCTGAACCAGTTACGTTTACACAATAGAATAAGTGCTGAACATATTACCACGGACCGGCAGAAATTTAGACTCCGAGCCACTATTATAAATTTCAGTATATAAAAATTCAATGGTGCTCGCACCGGGGATCGAACCCCGAGCATACCCTCTGAACGATCGACCAAGGAGGCAGTCGAATTTACAAATCAAGTTATAAGAACAATTCTTCCGTATATTTTTA
>DWMO01000078.1:0-12440 GCA_018245175.1 Elbella theseus
GGTGGAAAGACATAAAAAGATAATTCAACAAACACCCGGATAGAAATTATCGATAAATAAGTTCATGATTGGCATATCCGCCGGGAATCGAACCAGGCACTGCGCACACAAGACAGCAATATAAGCGCTCGCTCACCGAGTCGTCACACACCTGCAAGTTTTATACCTAAAGTTGTCTTTCAACTGCATTTTATTAAAAGTTCATCTTTATTTATTAACACTAATTACTTTGATAATGATGTGGATTATAAATATGTATTTCGGAATTACATTATAATTATATTAAATCCCATTTCAGATCTTACCTACAGAATATTATGTTTACAGAGTGTGGGATGAAAAAAATTAACTATTCTTATCAAGAAACTACGTCAAAGCCATGTACATAGGTGCGCTCGTGTGTTCTCGTGTAAATTACGTTTACGAGATTCAATTAATAATCAACAAGAATCTTGTAACATTTTTATATACATATATATTAGTCGACTGTTGCAAAAAACGTAGTTTCAAAATAAATTTTGAACCCGACAAGATGAACGCAACGAACTGGTTTCGAAGCGCATAAATAAAAATAATACATTATTACGTTCCCTAACACGCCGTTTTCGTGACAATGTATCTATTATGTACGTATTTAATTAATATGATTTATCAGGTCATTAATAAAGAGGAAGTGTGAGATAAATCTATAGACAGGCGACATGGTAAGATCTATATGACTTTCAGATAGTTTGAACGTTGAAGGGCAAACTTTAATATTTCAATGTTATAACATAAACATACGATAACGATCCAAAATAATTAGATTACTAAAACTATACGAAATATTAAATTTTTGTGGGAAATATTGAAAAATAAATGTTACCTCACGATTATCTTTTGGCGAAACTTGATTGATGATCAACAAACACATCCGCACTGTACGAGAGTCGGCGCGACACTAAGCTAAGATGCTAAGTAAATGTTGAATTTTGTTTTGTGCATCAACCATAAAACAGGTCACGGCGACCTCTAAGAAGTTTATCAGAGGGTTCAATGGCAATAGCCCTACATCTATTATTCCGTTTCGTAATTAGACCCCAATTTTATTCTGGACCTCAGAATGCCCATATATTTAATAATACGTATTTCCATACTTACGGCCTCTCAATAATAATTATCAATGAATCGTCACCTAGATACTCATTAGGAAAAGGCATGCAATTATTATTAGAAAATCAGATGGTATTCAGGTTACCGGTCAACGTAATTAGAGGTTGATAAATGGTTTTTCAGCACCATTATTATCCTGCTAAAGTATAGTAAATTTCACTATTTGCAGAGGGTCAATAGAAAATAAATTTCAAGCACCCTCTGCATCATTGAGAAGTCCTTGAAATTTAGGAAAGTGGTGACCTCTTTATTCAGAAAATATCAAATCCACAAAAACAATAAATTTTTGCCATCCATTGGTAACACTGGGTTGGACTGGTTTGACGCAATCAACAAAAATTTATATAAGATAAGTTTATAAATATTTCTTAAGCTTTCACCTTTCGTTTCTGTATTAAAACAAATTATATAATCACTGGTTACTTATCTCAGTTGATAAATATATTGAACTTATAAGATGTATGTTGTATTTTTAATGAAATATATCAAACAATTCACCCTTCTTCAACATGCTAGTGTATATGACAAATATTTCTGTAGTTATGAGAAGCATAATATAAGATTTACATTTGCGGCCAAAATTTATGATAAAATAATTAATACCACTACATAACATACTAAGTATTATTATTACTCTTGTCATTTGATTATTATTTATTATGTAACTAGTCATAGTAATGTATTTGCATAACACATTAGTGATGAATAGACACTAAATTACCCTTTTTTTTTCAATTTTTTCTTCACTTTATACAGTGACACAGACAAGAAAAAAAATTTTTTTGGTCTCTGAATGTTTACCGAAAATGGAATGAATTAGCAACAAAACTAAGTATAATTATTAAAAAAACAATGCTTTTAAGTCAATTACAACAGCTCATGTTTATACAGTATACATGAAAGTTTTAATTAGAATATTGTGAAAACTAACAAGTTAAAATGTGTTATTCACCAATATTTTCAGATATGATTTTTGTAACAAAGCACTTCTTGTGGATATAAATAAACAGGTGAGAGGTCAAATTAAAGTAAGTGTGACCAGAATACCTTGATCTACTTCAATGTTACAAACAGCATGGCAGTTGTTCATATTGTATATTATATGGGAAAATGTACTACTATGTACCTCATTTTAGTTCAATTTTTAATAACTACATAAATCATAAAAAAGAAAGGAATTCTTTAAAATTCTGAATAATTCATGTTTAGTCTTACAACTCCAATAGTTACAATTTTCATATCCCCTATAGACTAAAAGATACTTGTGATATTTATAATGGAAAATAATATAATATTTTTGGTTCATTTGATTGTCATCAGCCTTTTCTTACCCACTGATAGACATGGACCTCTCTAATATCACCAAAATTATTTTATTTATCTAAATCAAAATCATAGTTTCTATGAATTAAATCAATTTTAGAAAAGTCGGATATAGTATTATTTTCTTTTATTTTATTATGCAAGTGGTAAATACACATACAAACTGTCAGATATTTATAACCTTTGGAACAGGACTAAGTGGGATACACATGCAAATTTATAAAGTGAATATGAATGATTAAAATGGCTTACTTTAAGTGTCTTCAACTATTTTCAGGTTATTTAATTTATCCAGGTAAACAAAAATAAATTACAGTTCACTGATAATGCACAATTCCTTTTTTAAACCTCTGAACAGTTTACTATGATCTTCCCTCTAATAAAATGTGACCTTATGGTGTAAAAAATCGTAAAAACAGCTAACAAATAGCCAATTTTATTTAAATAATTATGTATATTAAGCATGTATTTTTAATCACAAGCATTATATATATACCTTTAAGATAAATTAAGTTATTATGTTAAAAATAACAAGAAATATTAGTATGCATTTATTGAGACGTAATTTAAGCACATTCGTACGAGAGACGCCGTATTACGATAGTCTATAACTGAAATTATTGATTTACTAATATTTAAGGAAAACGTTTAACATTATGTGTGTAAATAAATAGAAACACATTATGCGGTGATTTTTAACAGTTCAAATTACATAATAAACAAAATAAAACTTGGGTAAAAATACAAACTGGCAAGAACTGCGAAATTTAATACTTGAATGAAATGATTAATGTATGTATCGCATGTAGATTTCGGGTAAAGAGAAAAATTTGAAAGAAAACTTACCTAATAATGTATTTCTAATTAAAGGTATGAATTTCTATTGAGAATTCACAAATCCAAATGACCCGCTTTACAGTTGCACGCAAAATGCAACTTCAAATTCTAAATCCGTCTAATCTTTACTGCCATGCTAATGACGTCCAATGTCATTATGTCATATAGTGTCATTTCTGACCTCAACAAAAGGAGCAACACTAATCCAGTGTTCCACTAAAAAAACTTATATTAATATAGTTTTTCTTCTTGAAATGCTAGAAAAGAGGGCTATAATATTATGAAAACCCTTATTTATTATAGTTCATGACTACTCGATGCCTGTTATAGGTTACATAATTATTTTATGTCTGCTACGAACGTCACTAGGCAAAGATACATCATTTTTTAAATGACATGTGTCTCTGACTAGTGACAATTTATTGTCAATGTCATCTAATTCGAAACAACATTAGTTTTAATTTCCTAATTATTATGAATGATTTATTATAAATTAATACACTTTGTACAGTACTTCAGTAATTAAAAAGAAACAAAATCTTAAAATTATATCAAATAGTGACCATTTACAGCTGTAAATTACTTATAATGAATGCCGAAAAAAGTTTTAACTTCGATCATTGTTGCCGAACCTGTCTTAAGGCGACCTCAAATCAAATGTATAATATATTTGCAGAAATATGTCCTAGCTTGAGTATAGCTGATATTATAAACAAGAATGTCTCATTAGATGTAAGTAAAGGCACAACTTACCACAATATATTTTAGAATTTATCAACAACCTTTATAAACATCATAATAACTAATCCTCACTATCCCAAAGGGATACACAGGGCAGTATAATACTCAGACTTTTCATCGGTAATTCTAATGTTCAATGGAATAGGGAGTGAGCCTATTGTCATCTACCTGACACAAATCTGGATTTTGACCTACTACTGGGTATTTTAAGTTAGAGAAATCCAATAATGCTTTGCTTGAATCAGGGATTAAATCCAGGACCTCAAGCTCAGTAGTCGTACTTGCAACCACTTGACCAATTAGGTGAACAACATCCTTTATAAACAAAGTTAGGAGTAACTTAAAATGAAACTGAACTTAATCCTATGTGGTGATAGTTGAACAGGATTGGCCATTTCATTTACAATAAAAAATGCAATCGATTCAACTGCGTTTTTGAGATCATATTTATACAGCTCTCTTTGCTTCATCAAAAATTAGTGTTACTAGTTGGTGACATCATGATCCAGATTCTGAATTACTTGTAGACATTTTAAATTAGAAAAATCCAATAGTTCCCCGACCCAGGATTTGAACCCAGGATCTCCCAATTGGCAGTTATGCTTGCAACCACTCATCCAACGAGGTAGTCAAAGTTAATTTCTATTAAAGTTAATTTCTAATAAATCTTGTATTAAAACACCTATAATACCTGAAGGGCTAAGCAGAGGAATGTTTTACCCCCTAAATTTCACTAGTTACATTGAAGTCCTATGGAAAAGGTGTTGAGCCTATTGCCATACACCGGACACGGATCCAGACTCCGAGTCACTAATAGAAATTCCAAATTTGAAAAATCCAAGCGGGGAAAGCAAAGTGAAGTAATTCGTTTTATAGCGGCTAGTAGCGTCGACGGAAGGTTTTATAAGGTTGTATTTATTTATTTTGTTTTTATTTATGTTATTCCGGTACCTATCCGATTACCACAAGCTTTCAAAAGTTGCAACATTGGTTATTTACTGACTATTTTTGTAACAAATTAGAGTTAAATCTTCTACCCCTTTGGCCGTCTGCAGATTGAAAATTTCATACGATTTAAACAGCAAATTTATAAAGTACGTGTTGGTAAATACCAATAACATTTTTGGTGGTAAAATTGGTTACATTTCCAGGTCACAAAATCACTGAGAGTTAAATTACATACCAGTATGGGAGACTGGTAAAGAAAACGGTGAGAAGACTTTTAAAATATCATACAAAACTACATTAACAAAATAAAGATGACCAAACCGTCATAAGATACAAAAGACTGCTGTTCAATAAATAATTGGCACCTCCTTGAAAGCTCCCAATACCATATCGTTTAGTGAATATTGAAGAAGGAAGCTAGAACAATACTTTGTATGCACGCGTAAAACAAATGCACGATTAAATGTATCAACGATTTAATTGACCACAATTTAATTGAAGGTTAAGGCTAAATCGAAGTATTACCGTTACAGCCATTGTCGAGGTTTTTATCAATAATAATCAATTAATAGTGTATTAATTATGCAAATTGGTTAGGAAACGCAAAGATCAATGTTATGCAAACACATTTCGAACGGAATCGAACGTCGACCTTCTCCGTCTACGGTCGGCGGACGGTCGATCACCCAGCGGTGTACTACGATTGGACCGTTTTGAGCATTGCTAAAATATATTCGCCACTAATTAAGAATTTTGATAAATTAAATATAATTGTATGAAGTTTCTATAATGTAGTATTCAACACGGCAGTATCATTCCGTCATTTATTATAATTACTGTTAACTTAAGTTTCTTGCGATACTATTAGGGCTATCCCGAAAGAACTCTCTAATTTTAGCAGGTCAATAATCTAATCATAACTTGGGAGTGTATTCCTCTTCTCTGCCCACCACTTCGGGAAATACAGTTTAATATTATTATTATCACGTGTATAGAAGTATATAATAGTATTTAATAGTATTATATCAAAAGTTGTAAACCGTCGTATAACATTTTAAGATGCGCGCCGCGACGCACTTTCGCGCCGCGCGCACTTGCCATGCACACCGCAGGCCCCTGTTTGGTGAAACTGCGAAAACTGTGTTTGTACACTTTCTGACCGGATCCGGATACGAAAAAATCTAAGGTACACCTTAGATAATACGGGCCAATGAACTCTGTGTTACGTTGGATATATAATCCGAATATAAAAACATTTAAAAGGTTTTTTAATAATTAAAAAACATGTTAATTAACAATTGAGCTTGTTATTTCTAACTTTTTGTTTGGTATATTTTAATGTTTATAAAAAAAAACACATCACATACGAAATGTATAACTCGCACCTCTGTTTGGGCAATAAGACGTAGCAGTACTAAGAATGTAACTTGACGCTTCCCCTTCAGATTTTAAATTAAATATTTCAACGTAAATACATTTCCGCGTAGTGTAGTTACATTAAAGCCCCACCACAGCACCAACTGCAAAATTATACATAGTATGTAATGATAACTACATTGATATAAACACCCAAATCGAATATCATTGGTACATTGCTGTCAAGCAGGTATGGTATTCCCTAGAAAACATGCTATCCTAAAATCTAGATAATCATTTCGTTTTATTGAAAAAAACAATGCAATGAAAGATACCTATCGAATATAAATTAAACATACAAAAAAGACAATACAATTCAAAGTAAATAACCGATAGTTATTTGGGCATGACAAACGAAAATAAATCTGAGTGTCGGTGTAACGAACTGCTAATGAACTTGGATATCATCCTCGAATGAGGGGGCGACGGGGGTAGGGGGGAGGCACTAAACGACTTTTTATATATATTGTTTAAGAGCACGTGTACTTTTTTTATGTTGGACATGCTGTAGAAAAACAGTGGGTAAAACACCTTGTTGACAGTCCTAAACGCGTACTGACGACCGATAATTTGCCATCAGTGGAAAGATTTAGTTGGGCAGATGCTGGCACGATCTCATGGTTGCCACGTATATCCAGACGTGAACTCACTGAATAATAATAACAATTGCAGAGAATTGAAACATACTTATCTAATCTCAATCCAGACAAACCTTATGCTATTGTAGTGGCCATCTCTTGTTATACCAAAATTAACATAAATATCTGTACTAGGTGGGAAACGAATCCCCAAACGCGGATCACCCGCCAATAATTAGATGATTTCCTATAGAAGGGAATTATAAAGAAATTTATGTATCCCAAAACTCAGCGCACTCAAGATTATGTTGAGTTCCAAACTTAGACCTCCTTATAACCATACATATGTGTATAACCGAAATCGGCTCAATTGGACATGAGGAAGAAATACTAACAATATTATAACTGCTCGCCCTTTAAACACAGTGGACACATAAAAACCGAGTATCATGCAGCTGACTCAAGTCTCAGCGTGCAGTCGTAAATAAGTTAAATTAACTCGAAAAGCTATCGAGGTTCAAGGTTTGGTTGCGTAAGATTACGTCATCGGGTCACCGACCGCCGTTATGATTCGTACCTGTCATAGATAATATCAAGTCCAGGAAACTGGAATTATGCAGCTGTAACTAACTAACATGTGATTATGGGTGACGTAATTGAATTATTACCCAATGGACACGTTTATGTACGACTTGGAATGTGACAGGTGACATGTGACATTGCATTCTAACATACGCTAATTGCGCTAACGTTACTAATAATGCTATTCGTGCTGTTCTGTTACCTTTTAATACTAATATTCCTATTACCTATTTTTATTAATTGGTATTAAAAGTCCTATTATTAATATTTTGTTCGTGCTGGGTTGCAAACTTACTCCTTCATGGACCACAACGACTTCTTGTTACAACTCACTTCCCGTTTCTTTTCATATAAAAAGTTTGCCCTCAAAATATGCAACGTATACATATATCGAATTTTATATCTCATGTTATAAAATAAATTATGTTACAAGCCGAGGACAGGGCGCGATGGCGCTCATTGGGAGAGGCCTATGTCCAGCAGTGGACTGAGAAGGGCTGATGATGTGATGTGATGTGATGTGTTATAAAATCCTAACAGTCTTGTGTATGACTCCAGGACATCTTCTTTACAAGTATAATTAAATTAAATACCTGACATAAACTTTTATTCGACATAATTTCATAACTAATTTCCCATAGAGTATTATATTAAAGAGAATTTAGTTTTCAAATTGCTTTCCAAACGTATATCATCAAAGATTCTCTCAAAGAAAAAGACGAACATTTACAATACTTTTTTTGAACATGAGCATAGTAAGGTCAACTTAAAAAAAAATATAATTATAATGGCCGACGTCGTACCCAACTAGTAAATGTCATCCAGATGTCTGGATCAATGACTGCCACATTGTACAGGTCTCCAAGCAAATACAAGGACCCTTGCACACTGCATATACTGACATTATGAAATGAACACACAGACTTTTCAACATTTTTTTTTAAACTACAGCTCAGGTGACATATCGCACTGTAACGAACATGCAATACCATACAATTTTTC
Organism: Elbella theseus; assembly: GCA_018245175.1. NCBI lineage: Eukaryota > Metazoa > Arthropoda > Insecta > Lepidoptera > Hesperiidae > Elbella > Elbella theseus. Next base: position 8,580 of record DWMO01000078.1, read on the forward strand.
TTTATTGTAATCCAAGACAATACAACAGAGACAGTACAAACAAACATATTATGTATATCTGGAAATATAAATATGTTGTTTCCTATATCTCATCCCTTTTTTTCTCTCTTTCTCTCAAATAATTAATTACATCTTATTTATGTCATGGTCATGTCAATTTAATTATATTACAACTATTTATCAATTACATCAATGTCATTTGCAATATATATTAATTAAAACTATATTTATTTTATCTATTTGGCAGCACGAGTGAGCGGTAAGACTTGCAGAATATAACGCCCGACTGTTTCACATGATATCATAACAATACTATAAAATTCATTGTCTTTTTGAGTGGCTGACTTAACGACACAGACTTCGATGACTATTGTATAGCAAGTTTAACTCAGATAATTACTAATGTCAGATAAATCAAAGCAACTTAGTAATATCTACTTTAGACAGCCGCATTTAAAATTGGTTTATCCCTTTGCACATGAAACCATTCAGTTTTTAAATTCTCTTTTAGGCGTCTTATCTTCATAAATGCCCTAGTCTGTTGTCTCAGGAGCAAAAATAAAGAACACATATTTTCTTTAACATTTACCATGCGTTGTAAATAAGATTATGGACGACAGGCTGAAATAAATTTTACTTACCAATATTTTACCCGTCAAATTTATTGCAAGCGAAGGACAAGTCATGAATATATGGGATCGGGTCGTTTCGTTTATCATTTTTAATATTTACTCCAATTGTACATACATTGTAATAAGTAGATATGCAATATGTATCTAGTAAAGATTGAGATAGCAATTTAAATATATATAAATTTAAGTACATATACATGCAAAGATTATTTTTTATTATTTTTATTTGGGAAACAGACAACAGAACAACATAAAAAAGGAAATATACATATGTACAAAAATCAGCAAAGTTTCCACTAAAAAAAAATTTTACTTCCTTTATTAACTTTTGACATTAAAACAGCTGATTCGTTTATGAACACTCGAATTCTTGGGGAGTGTACAGGTTACTTAAGTATTATTTATATTCTTCTATTACAAGAGCAATATACGGTGAAAACTTACTTATAAAGTAATTATTTAGTAGCGCATTTCAGTGGTACATATGTAACGTATTTAGGGGTTGGACTTTAGCGATGTTTGGTATTATTAGTTTGGTGGAAAACTTCGTGTGTACATAAGTTATTTATAAATAGGTAGATGGTGAGCCTATTGCCATACACCGGGCGCAGATCCAGACTCCGAGTCACTACTAGAAATTCTAAGATAGAAAAATCCAATAGTACTCGACCCGGGATTTGAACCCAGGACCTCCCTATCGACAGGACCTCCCGGTCACACTTATCGCTTGACCAACGAGGCAGTCTAGGTCAATTTTCCAAGTAGTAAATATTGGAAAATACAAAGTGTCAGTTCTGATGTCTTTTACGACCTACTTGTCTAGCGAAGCTTAATACGCTGAAACATCTCTTCTACATATAAATAAAAGAAATGGTTCATTGTGTGCGGCTTGTAATGAGCACACAATATTGATACTAATACCTCAATGGAGTTATATTGTTGAGGACCTGTCTGTTAGAATAGCCGTCTCGTCTGCTGCACAGAAGTTTCCATATTCGATCTGCAGACGTACGTACGAGAAATACATACATATGTTTATTCGGTTGTATGTATGTATATACGAGTATATACGTATTATATACGAGTATATACACTATTCCATTAATAATACGTAAAATAAAGTATATTTTATTGTGTATATTCCAAGCAAAAGCTAAAAGCTGTGCACTGCGATCTCCAACCCGCGTGCCCAGCGTGGAGATTACGGGCATAAATCCCCTTTTGGGGGAGGCCTACGTCCAGCAGTGGACTGAGATAGGCTGATGATGATGATGATTCCAAGCATTACGACAGGAAATCGAATCTTTGTTATAAACTTATCAGCCGCCATTATTTTTTTATATTCAAAAATTGTACTAATGGCAACCCTACGAATACCAGATGCTGTTTGACAATTGATGTAATGAATTATGAGAAACGGACGACCATAACAAGCGCTCTATTGACTTCCGTGATCCGTGACGTGTCCAAACAGACCAGGAGTGGCAGCAGCCCTTACAGTGACAATTAAACCGTCGGCCGGTCACGCGCGCGCCGCTCGCCGCTTGCGCAACGCTACGTGAGTGTTGCCAGTTGTTACGGGATCTATTGTAAGAATCATAATGAATTATCGCACCGATCGGATTTAAGGGCCTGACGACGATGGACTCTGGTCGCAATTAATAGTCTGTGAAGCGGTAAAATAACTGCCGAAATATATAACGACGTTGACTCATAGGTGTATTTATAAGGTTTACGATATGATGAAAACGAGATGTATCCAAAGAAAGCATAATCCATTCTGCCAATGTCCGTAATTATTTGATTGAGTAAATTTTATGTACAGAAAGGTGATTGAATAAATGTTAATTGACATAAAACCTATGGGCAAAAAATAGAAAGTAACAAGATTATATCAGTACGAAGTGGTAACTGGGAAATGTATTCAAATTGTTCGCAACATTGTTAGGAAAAGTAGGCGACTTCTACTTCAATTAACATTGAAGATAGAATAGTTAATAATAATAACATTTTCTATCTCACATCTCATAACGCTGTCTCGCTCTGGTTGCCATAACTATGAAACTATGTAGGTACAGATATTGCATGGTTGCTTCTACAACGCATGATAATTTGTCCAGATATAAAATGGACCTTAACGTAATTGTAATAAGACGGATTTTCAAAATGCAATGATACAACTGTGTCGCACGCACCGCGGTGTAGTGGCGCAAAATGTCAATTTATTCAGTTAAATCTTAATTTGATCATAATCTTAATATTTATACACTAAATATTACTTATTTAAATTAATAGGTGCTGTTAGAAAGGAATACTTTATTTGTAGTAATTTATTCACTACTTACAACTTAGTGTTTCTTTTTATTTTAGATTTATATTTTTATAAGACATGCCAAAGATACCTTTATTATTTTGAAGCATCCGCGAAATAGTATCATTATAAGTTTTCCAGGAAAAAATACATATCAATATTATTACACACATGGGCATCGGTTTCGTCTTACTCAGTTTCATCTAACAATTCCTTACTGTCACAGAAGAGTAGGTACGCACTGAAGATCTGTCACTCATACAAAATGGCGGAATGCAACAGACAGGTAAAAACTAGACAATGGCACGATCCATCTTATGTTTAATAAATAATGATAATTTAATTGTGCTTGTACTTTTTAATTTTGATTGTTCCTCTCATTGTGATACGTTTTAAGTGGAAAGACGGCTACGCTTGCTGAGTATTATTACATAAAATACTAATTAATTACAGACTCGATAATAATTTTAATTAGAATTGAATATTATTGGAGAAATGTTCAGAAAGAGTCAAATAAGAAATCCACTGGGAAAATCATAAATAAAGTAGAATAATTAAAAATAGTTTTTTAAATTTTTTTCAATTTAGCTACAAAAGTATCCGACTGAGATATATAAATTTGCAATGCGGTACTGATATAAATAGAGCGAGTTTGATGTACAAAGTTTTTTATCATTTACAGAAAGTCAGCGAGTAGTTAAGAAATACGCACGTTTCTCACTTATTATAACTCCTCTAGTGACTCTCACGAACGTCCTCGATAAAGTGTGATAGAACAGACGCGTGGATATCTTCACGTATACACACAAATATGTTCCGGTCTCTAAGGATTATATAAGACATTCGGTGCTCTCTATGTACATGCCCCGTAAGGGATCTGGCGTGATGATATATTCATATGCATAAGATTGGCCAATG
>DWMO01000079.1:0-12387 GCA_018245175.1 Elbella theseus
GTAACGGGGTTTATTTGAAACGATTTGGTATTTGGTGAAGCATAGTAAATTGTGTAATTGCCTCCATGGAATATTTATATTTAAACTTGAGCATTCTGGGTTACTGTATAAGAAGATAGTCGTAGTAATAATTCTTTCCATAAAAAATATAATATATCGGGACTTTTCTGTACATATAGCTTATTACGAAAACTAAGTAATATTTGGCTAAAATGACTATTTCAAACACAGATACGTTTTATTAGACATTATATGTATTTATACGTAATCTCCGTTTATAAATCAAATTTCATCACGGTCATTCCCGCGGTGCACTCTCCAAACATATTATAAATCTATCGCGTTTCGTGAGCCCCGTTGCCTATAAGCACGTCGTAAACCCGAACCCAAGACATTACTATCAAGTTTCAAGGTCAAAGAAATCAGCTGCAATATTTATTTAATTTACATCGGAGACGCTACTAAATTATCAACAGAACATTTACATAATTGATATAAAATGTACCGTTTTGTCGCTAATGAGAGCGGGTGTTTGTATGTTTGTTTGCATTGAATCGGTCTACTAAAAATGTTTGATTACTAAGCAGAAATGTCATCCACGCGAATACCTGAATCAATTTTTCCATCAGAGGGCCAAAATATGCGATGTATTCCATGAAATAATAAGGTTTTTGTACGCTATTCTAAGTGGTATATTATTTTAGTGAATAAATGAGGGAACTCCCAAAACTTCTACTAAATAAATAAAAGTGGAACCGGATTGTGTGGTATATTAAACATATAATTATATCTCATACTTAAGCATATACTTATTACCTACATGTATCGTTTAAGGATCCGTCTCTTTTATATGTTGGTATATAAGTGAGATTATTATTGTGTTTTATCGAAGTCGAACATGCATGTATTGCATTTCGCACTTGTTTAGTTTTGTTCCAACGTAAAGGACCCAGGTGTAAAATGTCGAGCCTCAAACGTACCATCTGGCATGTTTAGAAGAATTTCAGAGCAACTATGTATCGACCACGAGCTCACAGGCCATAGAGATCCATTAACATCTAATCGTCCCTATGACATCTATTTATCACATATCTTAGATACCTCATCCGACGTATTTCTGAGATTTTCCATTTGATACCATTTATTATACAATTAAGATTAAAGATTTCGTAAGAGAAACTATCAAATTCGTATTTAAGTACTGTTTAAAACTTAATTAATTACAGCATACATTTTATTAACTGAACAATAATTTATTTCACTATCAAGAACTTACTTAAGCAACAAAATAGTTCGAAACGAAAAAATTAATGACAGAAAAACTTATATAATCGACATACAAATAAAAACTTGGACAATTAACTGAACATCATTGTATAAGAAATTAAATAAATGGATTCCAACATATATGTATTTCGTAATTGGTTGGAATAGGAACTCAAATGTATGATGAAACTCTTAAATTAGTAAAATTCTATCTGATATGGAGCATGTCATATGAAGTCTCTAGGTTTCAATGAGCGTCTATAACCATGCGGCACGCGCACGTCTTTAATATGAACAAAACATTCATGAAACATACCAATATATAAACCATATTTCCATTACTGCTGAATATAACCATCATAATCATATTGTATTTGCTATGAACTATGTTACAACAGATTATCCAATTGCATTCAATTGAATACACGTACATATTCATTTATATTTAACACGATGCAAATATTAGGTCAAAGATTGGATATTATAACCATAAATTCACTGGAATTAAACGGAATTAAACGCCCTAAAACCAAATCAAAACAAGATTAGGTGCAAAACGTTTAAATTTAATCTATTGAAACAAATACATCGATTGCATCGACTCGCATTCCTCAAACAAGACCAACCTTCACCCACTTACTGTAGCATTGCGTTTATTTCGCGGACAATCCATTTACATATAAATTGTCGTATTTTCTAAGAATATTCAGATAAGGAAATTTGCTGACCATTTATGTGTCTTTATGTCTGTTTGTAGAATCACAAAACTTCATTGTTCGCTTCATTGTTTTTAAGCGTCATTATTATTAAATACAAAATAATAAGAGTTGGTTTAGATATTTGAAAGAGATATCTGGCATCTCTCTGTTCTCTGCCCACCTTCTTAATGGACCTGATAACAAAACTAAAAGTATTGTAAATTATAAAATCGAGCCATTTATCATTTCACTGTTGGAATATGGGTCTCGTCTCATATTGAGAGGGTTAAGGCCATAGTTTGCCACGCTGGCCAAGTGCGAGTTGGCAGAAAAGTATTAGTACGAGTAGATAAAGCTAGCTTTAATGGAGAGCCCTTGGTGGATCTTTCTCGATAAAGTCTATTTCGAAAATTCCGTCGATAAAACTATTTCAATCATTCTAATTGAAAACTTTTGTACCGTAGTTTATTTTATTCGTATTTAAATACGCTGTAAAACGAGTGACTGTTGCAACTGTAAATTTAGAAAGCATTTTATATTTAAGAATAGTTTTAACACCTTAGCCCTTCGCCTATAACCATGACGACAGTCAACCATAACTTGTAATCAGATGTTAAAGTACATACATTTTTTCGCATCAAACTATCATTATCACTAATAGAACTGTTATAGTTACATTTGTTTGTATGATATCTGTGCATGAAATTCGCATTGGTTACATAATCCAGGAACACCTATATAGATCTCGGTCGAATTTGCATTATCTATTGTGTTATGTGCTATAATGTGCAGATATTATATGCAGGCTGTATTTCTAATGTTAGCCGATTACAATTGACTTGAATTAAGGTTAGGCGCGAACTTGGCGATGTTTTACAGTGCACCAACAGTACTCAATCTTCATGCCCTAAATATCACTTTATTAAATGTTATTTTTGAAATAGTTTTTATAAATCGCGTCATATAACTATAATCGCTAAGGAAATATTTCATACGCTTTTCAAATAAAACTAAAAAAGTACTACAATTTTAAATTACATTTTTTTAAGGTAATGATTATTACTTTTTTACCTTAAGATATTCCGTCCTGCATATTATGATGATATATGACAACACTGATATGAGCTTGGAGTATATGCAGGTACTTGTTATTGAGGACGCATAGTGTGTTTGCAGCCTTAAAATATTGAGGCGCGTGCACATTCCAGCTGGCGGCATTCCGTGGTGCTGGGGCAGGAAACGCTCCACTTGACAGGAGTGCCTGAACGTACCGCACTGCGAACTGCACGGGTATTGTTCTTCAGAACAGATGACTATTGCTAAGATACATCTACTTATATAGATTCGAACGAATTGTACATCGGTGTAAATCTTTAGTCATACTTATACCGTGAAATTCAAACGAATTGTACATCGAAATAATAGGTCTTTAGTCAATTGTACAAACTGAACTTAGTGAAAAGTCTCAAAATGAAACATCTTAACGAATTTCGATTCCAACCATAAACACCTGTTTGCAGTTGGAAATAACTATTGTATTACAAAAATATATATTATGTATTTGCGCCGTTCCCAATGGTTTAGTTTAGTTATATTAGGACACAGACGATGTGCTAAGGTTTATGACATCGCAAGCAATAAGTCAGTAATAACCAATAACAGGCACTGGCACCAATTGGCGGTTCGACGGCTTACAAATAACATAATGCGATTTGTGTGACAGCTCGGCTTGCCAGCCACGGGGCGGCTGGGAGGTCCGCGGGCAATAACAGGTACCTACTACCAAAATTTTTTGAAATGTACAATTGAAATTATTGTAATTTAAAAATGGGACACGTGTACCGAATACTTTATTGACTTTGGAATTGTGCTTGACATAAATAACAGGAATGAAATTATCTGATATTTGGAATTCCAAAACAATGATAAAGCTTCAGTAATAAAGAGTCTAAATAAAATGTTAATCATGGCAGAATTGAAAATCCTTCATCATGTGTAAAATTCTACTTATAAAAAATACTTTGTAAATATATTTGCTTCTGATTAATTTTACAATTAATTCCAGTCGTAGCGCTATCGGCGGGAGAAATTATAATTTGGACTAGGCAATGTTTTACAAAGCGAGTCGGGCCAGTTTCACTTAACTCCATACACATGGAGTTCCTATTGACAGGGTGTCAGTGGGTGTAGGTTATGATGCGTCTCGTTATCCGCGCTCATTGTTTATCGCGACAGGACGCAGGAAACTGCGTTACTCATACCCTGTCAATTATACGACAGCGTCTTGGGAGTTCAATTATCCTGCAGGATCACTCGGTGCGAGTGATAACAGGAATCTAAATCTATTCGTGAGATTTCCGCCAACGCTGATGAAAACCCTGTTAATATTCGAACCCCTGTGAAATTGACGAGCATGGAAATGTATCTATTGAGTTTGATAATTATGTTGACGTCACGTTCATGACGCTTAGAAAAAATAAATCGGTAGTAAAAATTATTGTTCTAGAAATCTTTATTATTTTTTGTACAGCTAAACTTAATTGTGATGTGGGGACGTGGAAAAGAAATGCGATACTGATTCATACATAGTAGGTATTATTACATTTCCAAAAAAACCTATCAAGATTTATGTGATGTAAACATTTTTCCTTTAAACTACCTAATGAGAGTTCCAACTATGTGATGTAATACCAAAAATACTTAGATGTAAATAGCAAATACTTTATACAAGCTGTTAAATAAATGAGCTACAGGTGTTAGTCAACAAATCAAGGCAGTTCTCGATGGGCAGGCGTCAGACGCTGCGCCGAAGACGTGTGTGGGTGTTGGGCGAAACCTTGCGAAGGTTTCCCACAAACAAGTATGAGACACGAATTCTTTATCAATACATTATATATAATACATACCATCCATTAAAAATTTCAGTCTTGTCAGGTAATAAATAAATGATAATAATAATAACAACTTGTGATAGCTTCACGCACCCAAACTGGTCCTTAATTGGCCTGAGTAAATTAGTGAACAACCAGATAGCTGGTGGAGTACATATTTAAACTTGTAAATACTGTATAAAATGTTATAGTCGTTCAGAAGGGGTGTGGTACTCACCTGTTCTTTACCCTTGGCAATAAGATTGAACGGTCATAATACATCTGCTTACCAACCAGTTTAAAAACAACACAATACCGCCGGTACCGCTACTTAATAGATTAACTTCTTATAAATTCTTATATATTAAATGTTATTGGAAATATTGACATACAATTTACCATAATATTTGTGTTTTCCATTTAACCCTGCGTGTTTGAAAAATTCAGACATAGCGATTGGTCATAAAAACATACTTCAGAATAGTTGAATTTTAAAGTAATTTAGCAAGTTAGCAAGTTGAAAAGATAACATGATATAACCAAATTTGAAGAAGTCTAAGCGTTCGCCTCGTTAACGTATAGGTACATACACCAGCAAGCCTGACTCAGTGTTAGTGTGGCGGCACCTTTATTTGTCACTCCGTGGGCTAGATTTATGCCGCCCGGTTTGTAGCGAGTTGGTTTAGTAAATAGTTTGTACGATTTGACGGTTAATTTTAACGAGTAATGTAAGGTCCTACAACGAATTGATATTATCATTTAAAATCCTTAATTGCGATTATTTCATATTATACATGTATGATGTGTATGTGTGTGAAAAACCTTCATTCGTTTTTGAATAATTATTTATTATGCAATATATGTATATATTTGTATGTGTATGTGTGTGTATGTATGTGTATGTGTGTGTATGTGTGTGTATGTGTGTGTGTGTGTGTATGTGTGTATGTGTGTGTGTATTTAAAATATATATATGCATGTATGTATATTTATAAGCTGTTTGCTTCGAAGTTCTGCCTATTTCTGCCTGAAATAATAGTGGGTGACTTGTCCAAAGTTATATGTGTTGAAACTAAATGTGTATAGAAAACAAAGACTCTTGTACCTTACCCTTCGTCTTCACTAAATAAGAAAATAAACATTAACGCTAAGCTCATCTTTTCTAATAAGGATATTAGGTTTGCACCCAATCCTTCGAAAGCCAGGGATGAAGCGGGCCCTCCTTCCGGGTTTATTGTCCCCCGATCATTACGGAAGGGTTAAGATTGAGCAGGTCTTAAGGACCCCCGCAGATGCAGTATTTTAAGTCGAATTAGCAATTCGGTAACGTGTCGAGTTCAGATTTTAATGAAGATATAAATATGCCCAGTTTCGTAGGCGATTTCTAGAGGGTGCTAAATGTATGTTACAGTCACAATTGACTACTTTACAGTTTTCATTGACGGGATCATTACCGGGCTTCAGTACTTATATGTTCGTCTTATGTCCAACTTGTCTAACTTTATGCGTCTAAGAGAACGTTCAGCTATCTAACGGCATTAACAAAATCAAAATATAGCGACTGGCACGTTGATGTAGTGGTTACTACACCTAACTGGAAAGTCGGCGCTCGTGAGTTTATTTTCAACCATCACAAATGTGTCTGGGATGAGCAGCAATATTTTGTTTTTGACTGGGTCTAGAAATTAATCTAAGCTTAAATACATATTTTTATGTATAGGTATATATTGTGTATCAACCGTCAGTATGAACAAAACAGGCTTTTCCCACTTCGGGATCAGGTAAAAGTGTGTTGAGATGTTTTAAAATTATTTGTTTATTTATTACTTAACTAATATCTGTCTCATAAGCACTATTTACTGATTATGAGTTGCTTGTCCGAGCAGATGGTCGTTAAGTTAATCTGATGTTTCCTACAACATCCGAGCGTGTGGCTGACTATCATTATAATGTCTGATAGGCCTTAATACAAGATCAGTCTCTACTTACATCACAATATTTTATTCCCTTATATCTACGCGCAATGAAATCAGGAATTGTTAAGTAGTATGTCTTCAACGCTAGATGCTTTTGACGGTATTTCTCATGGACTCAGAGGTGTCGTAAGGCATTATAAAACAACAAAACTAAATCCAAGTCGGTCATTTAATTTAGAGGTAAGCTTTGCGCAATATATCCGATACACCGTTAAGATTCCCTAAACGAACGCGGCAATAAAATGGATCCGACAGTACACGTGTTGAAAACATAGATTAAAATAAAAATATAGAAAAATGTAGACGCGTCAACTAAGGTATAATAAGTCGAATGTATTGGAGCAAGCGTAGGTTTACTTTTGACGCGTCTATTGGAAAGATTGGTGTATGTGCAGTAGATATAATAACATGTTTCACTGAAAACAATAAAAGAAACGACAATTGTCGTCGAACGCGATGACATCCGGTCACTTTAAGTACTAGTTAAGTGCAACGTATATTACCACAAGCAAATACTAAGCAAGACACAGTGTTGACAAACCTAGAATTAATGTTACACTTGGAATATATTTTTGAAATAAGTATTCGCCATGTACTTTCTGATCGTATCTTTAATCTATGACAAATCGTATAGAAAACGCCGCTAGCGCTGCGGAGGATGCCGGCCCAAATAATTTAATTAGCTAGATAATGACCGGCCACCGCCAATGCAGGTGCGCGTCCACTGCGCTCCGAAATATGGCAGGAAGTAAAGAATTTTATTGACACAATAATCAATTAGCGCGAACAGTCCCGTAACACAGCTCATTATTGTTTTACTGGTGCTGACTTACGCAAGGTACAGTTACGAAACTGCTCACCAGGTGAGAAGCCGGCACATTTCAACTCCAAAGACACTTTAAGTTTTTCTGAAAATCTTGTTTAACAGTAATTGAACGCCTAATTAAGCTAGCCGACACGCCCGCTAGCAAGTTTTATAAAATAAGACTCATTACCATCAACTTATCATACCGACAATTATCATACCGACATGAATGAGAGACGTAGAATATTTTATAATTAATGTATAATTGTTTGCGAAACATCATGGTAATGAACAAGAACCAAAAAGTGCGTTGTTCTTTATAGGGAAACATGCAACCGGGATGATTTTTTAAATAGCGCAATAAAATCGAAAGTAAGCAGGAATGTTTTCCCTAATTAGCCGTCCGCCACAAATGTCAGATGTCGGAAATAAGATAACTAATCAAGTATGAGTCGCAGACAAGATCTCGGTGGCGCTGATAAAGTACAAGTTATACGGCCATTAACGCAGAACGGACATCAAATAGAAATGTTTAGCAATTCTCAGTATCGTGGCACCCACTGGAGTTAATATGTTTATTATTTATTTAGCGTTTCGATTTAATATGAACAGGCGAAGCAATCGTTACCAATTTTACTCGACAATTTGGTAAAATTTGGTACCAATAGGTATTTACTGGATATTTAATATTTTTGCTAATAATAAGTAGGCACTTTACGTGTACCTTGATATAACTCCCCCAATACATTTACCGTTGCTACCTATTTATAACCTTTTAACTATAGGTATAGTATAAAAAAATATTTTAAACTGGGAATTTTTTAACATTGAGATATTATTTAAAACACACAAAAATATTGACATAAACTAAATTTTCATGCCCACACTTCGTCATATTCATCTCATTAGAACTTCTAGCTTTAACTCCTTAAGATAACTAACGTCGACGGTTTTTCTTCCAAGGAAAAATGGTAGCATGTTATGCAGCTGAGCAACACTCACGATAAAAACAGTCCTGTCCTATAAATTGTATGAGCAACATAACACTCATTAAACTAACTCTTAGATATCAGGTCCACGACAATTTTTTCTAATCATCGATTAACATGGGCAGCACCGATCAAAAGAAAGGTAATTAAAATTGTCAATATTTATGCGACCTGTCATGACATTTCGTCTCGCGATGCCATGTCTAACTGTTGTGTGCTCTGTAGCTGTTAATACACATTGATTATACACGAGTAGAATGCCGTCGAGCCTGTTCGCTATTGGTTAATGAAACCAACCTGTTTGTACTTGTAATAAACTTTTGATTTGCAACGCTGTCTCGGGATAGGTACGAGCTCTGCTAAGCGTTCTACGACGATGTCTGAATAAAAACTATACTTTATGCTCCATGCCCTTCATAATTTCATTGATTGATTTACATAGTGAGTTTGTAAATGAATAGCTGAAACTATCTGCCTTAAGACGACCACAGTTTCTAAGATATAAATACGTTTACGGTATCAAAGGTTTATCCTTCTGTTATTATTGTGCGTGTACCCAGATGAAATTTTGTAGGTATGGCTAACTTCAGATCATTCAGCTATTTTTGTTTACGTAGGGTCGCTTCGTTGAATGTCAATAATCATTAAACATTGATACTGTGTCATACAGATAATTTAATAGAAACTTAAACTTTATTTAAAGATCAAGCCCATATTTAGACTTTGCCTACGACAGCAGCACTTCTCTTGCTATGTAGTAGTGTTTATATTTATATACTCGTATGTTGCTTAGAAGGCAGGCAATAGGCAGGATATTATTCTTATTTGAATTCAATGAACCTACGTGTGGTAAAAGTACCTCGCTGATATCAGGTGAGCTGCATTTACATATGTTAAGATCAGCCCAAAAAATGTTAAAATTTTTGCTGAATTGACTATTTCTGTCATTTTATATCACTATAATTTTTTTGTTACAAACATTATATATTTAATAACCGCAAAGAAATTTAATAAATCTTCAATATTTTTACAATAACATACATTGGTCAATTTGGCGAATTGTCTAATGGGTTTCAGTGGCAATTCGGAAAAGTGTTTCCTGTAAGTGACAATAACAATAACCGTCCATACAGATTTCGTTTATGCGTGCGGGCGTCCGCGAAGAAATCAGTATTAGCTTATCGAAGCCACTCAATTCCACCTACATTCCCGATTTTTTCTACAAGTGCATGAAATATATTAGACCCATAAAAAGAGGCTTCGTATCGAACGAAGAGTCGTAAAATAGATGTACAATAAAGCAAATTGTTAAGCTACCACCCACTGTCCCCACACGATTCTAATCTTTTTGCACGTGATATAAAGCTTATAATTCATTGAATGTTTTGCGGTGTAGTAATATTATTTTGTGTGTTGTACGATGCGTAACGCGCGTTCCGTATCAATAATTCAAGATTACTTACCGCGGATAGATTTCTCATTTCTAGTATTTACTTAACTCTATGGATTTTCATGCGAATATAAACCTTGTTCTATCACAACAACGGATGTTATTGTTAATTTTTTTGCTTTTGGCGTTGTTTGTCCGTAAATTTGGATTTCGTGTAATAATACCGCTGAGTTATTAGATTTTGTATTATATCATTTGGTAACATAAAAATTCAGCCTAAGACTCATAGAACATTAGGTAATTTTACAGAAAGTATTATATAGAAACAAGTGGATTTTATTTTATCTAACCTGTGTGGATTCTGTTACCCGGATTTGAACAGAATGATAGACTTTAAGACGCTATTCGTGTTCAAAGATGAAATAACAAATTAAATGTTCTTGACTATGATGTTTTCTGAAACATCTTATGCTCGATAATATATCCCTTGCTACTGTTCTTCATATTCTGGTTTTTTAAGTTTTTGAAACCCCCGATAACATTTGTTTATTGTTCTACATCAGTGCAGTGTATAGTAGTTATAAGCAATAATAGTCTAGTGGTTAAGAATTCAGCCCCTCACTTCGGAGGTGCTGGGTTCAAATCTATGGCGCGCACCTCTTTACAAAAGTGCTTTTTAAATTTAAATATTACTTGCTAACGATGAAGGAAAACATCGTGAGGAAACCTACACACCTTAGAATTAAAAAAAAAATTCTAAGGTGTGTGAAGTTTGCCAACCCGCAATTGGCCATTGTGGCAGACTATGGCCTTAACCCTCTCAATATCAATATGAGATGAGAACCCATATTCCAACAGTGGAATTATAATGGGTCGATTATTATTTATTATTGTTGTATAATACCAATGCAATCTTGCGAACTTACATCCAGACGGACTCTGAAATAATTTACCTCCTGAGTAAAAAATCTTACAATAAAATATCTTGAAATTGTTTTGGGGCGAGTCCCGTTTCGAGCACGGGCTGTCAAAAAAATAACGTTTCACATTTAAAAAGAATTATAGGAATGAGGATCGTACGTGCTACCGCGGAGGGGACAACTTTGTCACTGGCTTTTTTGTTTACGATTGTACCTTTTGCGATTGTTCCTGCGACCAGAAGGAAGTATATTTCTTTTATTTTTCGACTCCATAATGAATACTTGGAATCGCAGTCTCGGTTTGGGTATTTAAGACCTCAAATATTCCGATCAATTTTTAAGGCTCAACATTCCCGTGCTTCTTGCGATCTCGATTACTATTTTGTTGTGTACGGTTTCAATATTTTTCTCGAGATCAGCTTATTAATTAAAAAGGACTCTTATCAAAAGCGAAACATTGCTTAAATATAAAAATGTATGGGCATAACATTGTAATAAAATATTTTTTTTCCTGAAAATGTGACAAGCGATAATTTAATTAATATATATATTATATATTATTAACAAATGTTTTATATTCAAGATGGTATTGTATATTTGACGTTAGCTGCTCGTCCGCCGCGGATCGCAATAAAGCGCGATTGTCACGCACGTACACATTGCGCACTGTGAGGGTACCGCACCCGGGTGGCGTTAACGCACGGAGAGTTTTTCAAAATACCTTTTTTTAGTTTCAATTTTGAGTGTGACAGACACAGGGTATACTATTTTTGTCAATTACACCTCTATAGAAACCGTATAGCGTTTATGATAATTAAGAATGTATTATATGATTGTCAAGAAAAATATGGGAAATATTTCTGTTTCAGTTAATCACTTGGCGGATTGTAAACCGAATAGTCGTGCAGTTTTATTCGGTAAAAAGTGACGATAAAATCAAAAACTAAATTTAAAAATAGTTTTTCCTTAACTTTACAGTACACCTGTCACCTATCGTTAGTACGAATCTGATATTTGTATAATGATAATATTTTATCTATTGTCGTCATCAATAGAATCTGTTTTAGGTACAATATCATTCAGCAGATGTTTCTGGCTTAAAACGCCAACTCTGGTGTATCCCTCGGGGTACGATTGTCACGCACGTACTCATTGCGTACTGCGAGGGTACGCGCAGCTCGGGATAACGCACGAGGGGTTTTGTGAAAGTAGAAACTTAGCGTCCGTCTTCGGTTATGAATATGCGTCGCTTACGACTAAAGTGTAGCTATAGTAACATCGTTTTGACTTTTATCTTGGTTATTTCACGTACATACCTAAATATTTCAGAAAATAATTCATGGTTTATCCTTATTCAACTATACATATATGTTGTTGATAACGATGTGAGTATCTGACAATATTATAACTAGATGAAATTTAAAAAATAAATTTCTCAGAAGGATACATTATTAAAGATTACCGTATTTTCAC
>DWMO01000080.1:0-12353 GCA_018245175.1 Elbella theseus
GCAACTGTAATATGTATCATTATATTATTGTATTGTAAACATTTTAAACAATATACGGAGATCAAGAAGATAAAAGGAAATGAAAAAATGAATTATTACACACTAATAAATTACAATTGCAATTTTCGTTCGATTTTTAAATTAATAAAAATACGAAAATAGAACGCACGTTTTCCTCGATCGTCCAGTAACACAGCACACACACAACACAGGGCACGGTCACGTAAACACTGGTGGAATGTGTGCGAAGGCTCCCGTTATATAGTTGATCCTATTTTAGTTGTGTAACTCGGACGAGGGGGGGAGCTTCCGGGGTAGTCCTTTGAGCTTTTTCAAGAGCTTATACCTCAGTTCACGGTACGATAGAGATTTTTTAACGTGTTACGACATCTCTTTGCAGTTGAAACGATTGTTGGGCTGCAAGTTACATTTTGATGTTCTGTTTTAGACGCCATCCGTTTCTCATAGTAACATACCATGTTGTTGTTCATCTTATATATATTTTAAATTTGAACTGTTAGAATTTTTGTACGTTAATATTATAAATTTTATGTTAGTTTGGAAAACGTAAATTAATAAATTTAGTTTTGTTAATTAAGTTTGATTTGATATATTGAAATATGAATTATAATTTTGTTTATATTATAAAACTATAATTACTAGTCAAATTTTTAATACCTGCAATGATTAGAATACTTATTTGTATTTTATTTACTAACTCATGTAAGTACACGCATAAGTGATAAAAAAACGCATAAGTATAGTTTACAAAATTACCACCATTTTCAAAATAAATTTCTAACAGTGGACCTGCAACTGGTATTTGGCCTGTTGATGGTAAATTGAAAGTGGACTTAACGATATACTGACTTTGACTCTAGTGAGTTACTCAATGCAATATACTCGTTTATTGGAAATTAGTACCTGAGAATTAACAGAAGATTATAATGTATCGTCCTTAATTTAGACAGTAATCTATATGGATCTGATTACTTGTGTGAAAATAAAATATATTTGTTTATTTGTTATAGTTGTCATTCAGAAGCGAGCGCCCCTTGAGTTATGGTAGGTTAAGAGAAAAGCGCGCGAAAGAAACTGTCAGTTGTCTGTCATTATTAATTTTTTTATTACTTTATCTTCATGTCAAGTCCCATACGAGGTTGACAGAGAGCACTGAGAGTCAAAACACTGCATCGGTACAGACCTGACGTACTTCTTCTACATTCATCGCTCTTCACATATACGCACGTTTAAAATGAGAAAATACAACGTCAGTCCAGTAATGGGTGCAGGCGAGCATGTAAAATACTGTTCTATGCTGTTAATATTGTTTTAAGCGTAGCGCATTGTGAATTTTACCTCATAATACGTGCATTTGTAAGCATTAATTATTCTTTTAATTATTATGCCCGAGTTTAAGGTAATATTCATTTGAATCTTATGTAACTAATCTATGTACGTATATATAACAGAGAGTTCATTCTTAGACGTGGTTTTACGGACTACCATGCTTTATCTCTACCAATTTTCGCACCTATTTCTACTAGGTGTGGGCAGTGGTTATGGATTTCAATCTGCTTTGGTCTTGCTAGACCTCTTTTGCCACGTCTATATCAATTAATGAACTAACTTCTGGAAGAATGAATCCGGCGTTTTTTAACATGTCTCCTATTTACCAACAACTAGACCTCCTATTTACCAACCACTGGACTATTTACTAACCAGGCTAGTCAACAGTCCAGTAAGACAGAACCCCTTTTTACATAACTGACAGGATAATTTGACAAACGATGAGATGACGTAAGCGCGTTTCTTTAATGTGATTATAATTGTCGAAAATTGTATGATTAGTTTAGAAATTACCGAAAGTGGTGACGCTAACGTTTTATTACCTACATAGACTTTTTGGTTCCGTCATCTAATTACTTTAAACTTTATATGAAAGTAACTGTGTACATTACAAATTACCGGACATATTATTGCATAGTGATATATTAAGGCTGCGTTTATTGGTTTTACGGAAATTAAAATTTTTAAAAGCTAACTGGAGAGTTTCGTTTTTGTTATAGCTACATATTTTAAACACAAAATGGGGTTGGTAATACGGTGACATTTTTACTCAAATCCCAACCTGCATTTGGCCAGCGTGGGAGACTATGATCTTAACCCTTCTCGGCCTGAGAGGGAATCCTTGTCCAACAGCGGAATAATAAAAAGGTTGATGACGATAACACTCAAAGGCAATTGCTGCTTTGCAGTTCAGGAGTCTGCACACGAAAATACTATTTAAAGTATATAGTACTATTTAAAGTATATGTTTTAAGTATAGTATTTAAAGGTGATCTATTGCACAGGTAGAAACTGCGCAAAACATTGTAACATAATGCATTCTCTGAATTAGGTGTTTAATTCAGACATCGCGATTTCTGCGGAGCTTATCAAAAGATTGTTGTTCGAGCATTCGGGTTCAAAATCAAACGAGTCACGCGAGAGAGATAAAGGTCAGTTCACATCACTGACGGATATCCATTTGAAAGTCACTGGGCGTGGGCGTGGTGGTAATAACAATAATAACCCTCTTTATTCGCATTACGTGCGTTACATACTAATATCAGAAGTCTTCAGAATCGGCGCGTGTGTATTGAGTGTTGAATGTAGGGGAAGCATACCATATCTGTAAGGGTAGGCATGATACGGCGTGATAGTATAATAATATAAATGTTATATTGTATATATGTATATAATGCTATATTTTCTAACTTAAATTTCACATATGTAGTATCTGGGAATCTGGATTTGTGCCTTTTGTTTGCCAATAAGCTAAAAGATATCTGGTGCTCTTCGTTTACCCCGTACGCCAACCTGGCGAGATGGTACGATGTGATAATAATAATAATAATAGTCACATAGACATTCGCTATAACTGTAACATGTTTTCTTAAAAAAGCTCTTTTTATATAAAGGGTCATCAAGTTAAAGAATCACATACGATTATTGAAATGTGAGCTGTGAGCACTAACCCTTAATCCCTTATCTGTGCGCGGACCGGAAACTGCATCATCCTGTTATTGCATCTATATATAACCGGCGAACCGGTCAATTTTGGAAAGTAAAAGTAGAGACGCCATAATAAAGGATTTGCATTCACTTGTCACATAGCCCTCATGCGCTGCGCTTATGACATCGTGGCGCTGGCGCATCCATTTACAAATCTCAAGCAAATTTTTTCATACTTTGTTATCTCGGTTGTAATTAATTTGTTTAAGTTCAATACTGGGCATAGGCTTATTCAAACAAAGCGAGTTTTGCTTGGTTTTGGGGATGGGGCACAGCATTCCTTCTCGTATCGCTTTATGGTATACATTATAGGACATTTTATTTTTAAGACTTTAAAAAGCCAATTGGTTGAATGAAATCGAATCTGTTTAAAGATGACCAACGCCTCTAGATCTGGTTATATTAGGCGAGTGTCGAAAGTTTAATCGCCTTTAAACTACTGCATTATTGTTATATTATCCTGCTAAAACTCGTTACATCCATAATTACTGATCCTGTCTTATGAGAGGGGGATTTTAGGGTTCAGATCTATCCAATGCAAATATTTATATGCAAATATTTATGTGTAAATTTATTAATAATTATCAATTATATGAAAACTATATTCTTGTGTACCAATAGTATTAAATTATGACCTAAAGACTCCATAGATCAGTCAGTACTAAATATTGTATTATTTAATACATAGTCATTTTGAAAATAATGATCAATTAATAACAATAATAATGTGCAAATTGTCTTAGTATGTATTTAGAAGTATTTATATAACATAGTCATATATAACATCCTTTTGGTTCCTACAGCAAAATCTGTGTCCGTTATAAGATCAACTATACGTGAAGTTACATACCTTTAAAATAATTATTGTTGTATTGAGCACCGCTGATTTACAGGTGAAACAAAAAGTGTTTATATGCAATAAATAATACATTATCTTTAATACACGCGAAGGCAGCATGTTTAAGAGATAATAACGAGGTGTGATCTCGTAATGTAGCCAGCTGTCGCCCGCCGACCTGTTCAGTGAACGCGTCCGCGAAATGGCGCCAATACTTTTACTTTTTACACTTTGTTCTAGAAAAATCGACAACATTTTGTCCTGTTGTATTGGAATAGCCGACATGATGTTCATTGAACTTTATTGACTCCTACCTTCATTTGCTGATGATCATTGAATTTTGGAAATTTGCAGACTATATTTATTTATTTATTAAAAACACACCAACAGCATAACACACAAAACATTTGACTATATAGGTACATAAATAAACTTTTCACTCGTATGCATGCCAATTATAGGCGTGTACAACATTCACTTAAAAACTAGACATGTATAGACAGACATATTAAAACAGCAGACAATACAGAAAAATAATTTAAAATAATTTGCAACTAAAAATTTAACTTAAAAAAAAAAAACAATTAAAGTAACGAAACAAAAAAGGAAAAAATTATAATAATTTGCAATTTGTTGATGGAACTTATAATGTAAGATGTAAAATTAGCTTTTTTTTCAGACTCTGGCATGTATCATTAAAAATGTCTATTTCTTTAATTGATTCGCTTGCTTGGTTGTAGTCAGCACAAATTTTTGAAAGAGGCGAGCTTTTAAGGAGGTGAGTCCTGCCTACTGGAATGTAAAAGATCTTGGTTATGGGATGGCGTGGATAGTGGTGCGGAACATTAAGTGTTAGGCTTTGCAAGAGGTCACTACTTTCTATAGTTCCAGATAGGAGTTTTTTGAGGAACATAATATTTAATATAAAGCGTCGGTTACACAATGACATAAGATTGAAAAATTTGAGACGAACGTCGTAGCTAGTACGATAGGAAATTCCGGAGGAGCGAAAAGTCAGATGTTTAGTAAATAATCGCTGTATTCTTTCAATACGCTGTGAGTAAGTTACAAACTTTGGACACCAGACCACTGAGGCAAATTCGAGTTGACTGCGGACTAGCGAGTTATATAGAATAATTTTAGTGGAAGACGCAAATCCTTTAGTATTTCTTTTTAGGAATCCTAACATTTTTGCAGCTTTTTTAACTATTGTATCGATGTGTGTTTTAAATTGTAGTTTGCTATCCATTATGACACCTAGGTCACGGATCTCGTTGACTCGCTGGAGTGTGGTACCATCTAATGTATAAGAAGATGCTAATGATATTAATTTTTTTGTGAATTTTATGTGGTAGGATTTTGTGACATTCAATATCATCGCATTTAGATTACACCACGCACTAATTCGATTCAAATCACTTTGAATAAGTTCGATGTCCGTGGTTGATTTGATGGTCCTGTATATTTTTAAGTCATCGGCAAAGAGGCAGAACTGACAGTTTTTTATGACTGATGTTATGTCGTTAATATAGGTCGAAAACAATATAGGGCCTAAATGAGAACCTTGGGGTACTCCTGAAATTGCAATATAGTCGTATGATCTGTTGCCGTTAACTACAACAAATTGGAGTCTTTTTGCTAGATATGATCGGAACCATTCTAGCAAGCACCCAGATATCCCATATCTTGCTAATTTATTTATAAGGTGTGAATGACTAACCTTGTCAAAAGCACTGGAAAAATCCATATACAAGGTATCTACCTCCAGACCTCTGTCAAGTTCTTTACAAAGATGACATCAGGGATACCAAGTTAGTTTCAATTGAGTGTCCTTTTCTAAACCCATGCTGGTGTTCAGATATAAAAGTATTTAAATGGCGCGTAACAACTGGACACACAAGGGATTCAAATAATTTTGAGATACATGATAATATCGATATCGGTCGATAATTATTGACGTCATTAATCGCCCCTTTTTTAAAAACTGGTACAATTTTCGCACATTTCCATTTGTCGGGAAAAACTCCATCACTTAGCGATCGGTTGAAAATAATTGACAGAGGTAATGATAAAACCTTGCCACAACGTTTTATAAAAATTGGGGGGATTTCATCTGGGCCGGCACCCTTGAATATATCGAGTTTTTTGATAGCACGTCTAACTTCTACTTCAGTTATTTTTATATGACATAAGAATGCTTCGTTAAACATAAAATTCACGTCGCCTGTCAATGCGACATCACTAAATACTGAGGAAAATTTACAGGCAAACATATCAGCAATTTGTGGTCCAGTATTCGCAACTTGATCGCCCTTACACATTGCTGCTGGTATAAGGGTTTCACCGCCCCGTTTATCCTTAATGAAACGCCAAAAGCATTTTGGGTTCCTACTTATGTTGGATTCTATCCTTTTCTTATAGTTCAGGAAGCACTGATCACTCAATTTATGAGCTCGGTCCCGAAGAAGCTCGTATTCTAGTTTATCGCGCGGGTTTTTGAATTTTTTATATTTTTCCCTCTTCCTGTTCTTTTCAGAAATAACGTTCATTAGCGACTTGTTGAACCATGGTGGAAATTTCTTTGTTTTGGGATTTGTCTTAGGCATATATTCACTAATAACTTTGTTTGTGGTGTCATAAAAAGTATTAGTCATTTGATTTACATTTTGGCAACGATCTAATATTGCAATCCAATTAATGTTTTTCAAGTATGGCAAGATATTATTGTAATCTGCTTTAAAGAAGTTATGTCGAGGATTATTAACGGGTTTGAGGAAATCAAGGGAATTCTGGGACAGAGAAATTAATAATGGAGGATGATTTTTATCAAGCTTGCTCAATGTATCAGGGGATTTGAATACCTCCAAGCATAGGTCGTTAGTAAGAACAAGATCTAATATTTTTCCATCGACGTTAAACACATTGTTCATTTGTGACAGGTTATTGACAGCCATAAAATCAATAAGTGATATCCCTAGTTTATTATTATAATTTGTGGCGCTGCATTGACAACTATCGGACTTACGTGACCAACTAATGAAGCTTAGGTTAAAGTCGCCCAGTATTATGATTTGGTCAGCTTGATCCATAATACCAGTAACATTTTCTAGAAAATGGCTTAGAAGCTCGAAGTTCACCGGAGGGGGTAAATAAACAGCGCAAATAAAAATTTTCTTCATAATATTGTTTCTTTTAATGTTGATTGACACCCATAAGTCCTCTGAATTACTTTCGAAGTTCAAATGTCTAGATGAGGGGATATCCTTAGATACCGCGATCATGACACCCCCTCCGTCTTTCTTAGAGCTCCTGGAACAATTTCGATCCCTCCTGTATACAACATATCTTTTGTCTACAAATTCACTATCCATAATGCTGGCATTGAGCCATGTTTCAGTAAATACAATCAAGTGATAATTGTTAATCGAAATATTTTTTAGAATATCCTCCGTCTTGGTTCGCAAACCTCGCACGTTCTGATAATAAATACATACAGACATTTTTACAAAAGGTATTCCAGAACATTGGAATAAAATAATTAGACTATTAATTTAAGACTTTCTTCGTTTTTTATTAAAATGGCACGACTTTGCTCGTCTTTTCTTACAAAGATCCTTCCATCCCTAATCCAGACAAACTTGCAGCTGGTCTCTCTTGCTCTTATACGAGCTGCAGCATGGAGACAAAATACTTGTCATAAGTAAGCGAATAAATGAATGCCTAATCAAGTATTTAGCTTTCCAACGATCACATTCGTCTTACATTATAAGTGTCGTCATGAATGTTCCTTACTCTCAACAATCATTTATTTTTAAATACATCATCAATGACGTCGATAGTTGAAGTAAACATGTTATTGGATGTTTTTCACCGTGCACCAGCTGCAGTCAACAAGGTATTTCCATAACAACCGAGCGTACAGTGATCGAATAAACATATTATCATTGTAATGTGGAAGTATTATCAGAAGTTTGCTGTCACGTATTATTTACACATTAACGGTTTCCGTTTTTGCAATGAATACAATAAGAAGATTGTCGGTTGCTATTATTATTACACTTGTTTACAATAGAAGATACTTCTATTTATCTACTGCCTTTAATAGTATAATCAGATAGTACTAAGCATAGATGCTAAGCCGGTAACATAATACCATAAATACAAATAAAAATTGTAAATACCGTTGTTTGGAAAAGGATGAAATTTGTAGTTTGGGTGATCAGTAACATATCTAAGTTCTGCGTAATCATCAATATATCGTCAATAATAATCTATTTCCGTCCTCTGTTGGACATAAGCCTCTCCAATAGCACGCTACTGATTTCAATCCTTGACTCTATATATCCAAACGCTGCAAGGCACTTTGCGTATATCGTCTCTACTCCAGCCCTCCACCTAGCTGGAAAGATTCTTCTTCCGTTCTTTCTTAGTCGCTTACTCTAAGTTCTTATTTCTCCACACAGTACTATCACAGTTCACAGATTACTAATAATTCAAGTTTTAATAGATAGAGTTCTGTTAATAATACATTGTATGCAGGGCCGATTAAAAAAAGCTGAATGAAGAGAGCCGGAGACCGGGCTTATAAGTGCGCCTTAAGAGATGCCAATATCTAACAGTGGACTGATACCAGCTGATGATGATAGTAATGGTGATGCAGCAAAATTTATGCACAATAGCAATATACCTGGCGGGCATTGTACTGATAAAGGTTAACGATATTGAGGGTGATAATGATACAGTCCTTTTAGAGATTGAGGCCTAATGATTTTAATCAAATGTGATATCTGTTAACGAAAAAATACCCGAAAGTTCGTTCAGCAATAATAAGAAAAGAAATGTAAAAAAAAATATTATACGTTAATTAAGGAGAGCAACATCGACATTGATAAACGGCTAGAGCATTTATCAAATTGGGTAATTTTATGCTAGATATTTACAAAGTAAATTGTTTTCATTATATCACCGTACTAGGTAGATAGGAAACTATTGTTTGCGCAGACAGTATTAATGTAAAGAATAGGTACTAGTACGTATAAAAAGGTAAATACTTTAAAATTCCATAACGCCTTGACATAAAATCACGAAGCCATGTCTTGTAGCGATCTTTCTCTCGCCGCTGCGCTGTATTAATTGATATCGCCTGTGCAAACAGCAGCCACGATAACGTCAATGTGCCGCGCGCGGGAGCACTTAGTGACGTACGAGAGATTGTATACAATTGACCGATATAAACGAAACGTTTAGTAATGAATATACTGGACATAATGCGAGGAATTTGAAAATAAACTTTTTTTTCAGGAAGTTGTTTGATATAAACTGCTCACGATCGTTGCAATACACAGATATCATCTTTTAAATTAGAATCAGTCCTATTCCTAAACAGTTTCATTCAGTCTTATTTATAAGTAGTTCTATTTCTAAACTAAGGTATATGTTAAGTCTGTTATGAAGTTAAACTGTACTTTGTTTTTTTTTATGTTTATTTTTGTGTTTTCTGTTAAGAAGTTAAACAGTACTGTAAAATGAGACAACTAAATATTGAAAAAATGTTAATACTGAAAATCAGTGCTACCCGAGATCCGCAGCCCGCGTTAGTAAAGCTGAATCGAGCTCCTTTGTTAAGAAATGTGCCCCTCGCGGTGATAATTGTTGTACACTGTATTGCGTACTAGTTCTTGTCCATTACGCACTTTTTTAGATGGCAAGAAGTTTCATTACTATTATTCTTTTTGACCAAGTTAATTAATTCATTCCGCTTCTGGGCAGAACGTTTTATATATGAATGTATTATTGCTGTTACGCCTTATTGAATAAAAGAGTACGGAGGAAATTACGCATATTGACGAGGCTGCAAGCGCCGGTTGCGGGCAGATTGTCGAACACTTATCGCGTAGGTAATCGTGACGATAGCTGTAGGACATCCCATAAATATTAATAACACGTTAGCAAACACAAGTTAACATCTCACAACTTGTTCAATTTATTATTCATACCTACAGTTAGTGTACGTGTCCAATGTAACTAGCAAAATGATCTACGGCGTAATGACAGGCATTTGAAAATAAACTATTTTTAAGCAAGTTGTTTGATGTAATCTGCCTACGATCATTGCAATCTAGACAGATATTATTTCTTAAATCAGACAGTCCTATTTCTAAAGATATTCATTCAGAGTCTTATTTACAAGTAGTTCTATTTCTAAACAGTTCTATTCCTGGCGTCTTGATTGACTGTCGCTTAATAAGGACTTGATCCTGACTGGATCACGCTTAATAAGGTTGCTTTTTTAAAACGCGAGAATTTGAATAAAAAAAATTGCACTTATATTTATCTTATCTGTGTTCTTAAAAAAGAAACACTGGAGACTGTCAATCAAGTGACGTCACTTATCTGTACATTATCGGACTAAAAGTGAATTCATGATAAATTGTTTGTAACTAAATTAATGATAAGAGTTCTATAAATGAAATTGAAGTACCTTAGGCATAATAAAGCAATAAACAAACATACATAGATTTATGTTCATGAACGTAAATTTCAATGTAGATTAAAAAAGCATCTCAATGCTAAATTACTAGTCTAGACTTTATCACTTTATTATTTACTGTATATTGATATAATAAATATTATGGAGCTTATGCTATCTTTCACCTGCAGTGTCAGTTATAGTGGTACTTGTAGAATGATATACTTAGTAAAGTAATGATTCATTGTCAAATGGTCCTGAATATATGTAGTTACAAGTTTTTGGCGCGTGTAAAAGAATTACTATAGATCATTAAATTTGGTCGCAAATATTGCCTAACTTTGTCTAAAATTATTTGATTTGACTAAAAATTAGTCAATTTTACTCTACTAGTTACTTACACTACTGGTACTTTACGCTAGTGGTTTATGGACAGGAAATATTCATAGGCAAAATTAAACATCATTCCCTTGCCACAATAAACATAATCACCTTTGTTAACACTGTGATCGGAGGATATCCTGGATGATGCGAGGCAATAAACAGTGATTAACCAAGAAAGGGGCCAATAGATCTGCGAAGACGTCGGTAAATCGGGTCCGTGGATCGGTCCATTACTTCATATCCTCAACGCTTTGTCGTTTGTGTCGGATAAAAATCAAGGGCTAAATATGGTTGATATTATAAAACAATTTCAACAATTTCTAATGACATCTGCAAATGTTGCCTGCCTTAAACGTCGAAGGGGTTAGGGTTGTACCCTCTATTCCATGATGGGTCGTGCAACATAACTGATGATTCGTGAGAATGTACATTTCTCTGCTTACTCTTAATGGGCAATACAGCTGTGATTTTTTGGTCAAAATATTTGTTTGGGTTTTAATTACAAATGGAATTTAATCAAAAATATGGACAAGTGGTAATACAATGGCTTGTCTTGTCTTGTCTTCCTAATATAAATCCTATTTACGCAGTTCATAATTATAATGAAATGTCCTTAAATCCTATTTGCATAGTTCATTATATGAACCGGTGCCAACCTCCGGAAAATTCTATTTACTCAGTTCATATAATGAACTGTGCAAATAGAATTTAAGGACAACATCCCACAGCGTAAAGATGTTTTTGTAACTGCGTTATTTCAATCGATTCATTCTATAATTGCATGTGTACTCGTATCAAAGCGTCATACAAATACGTCACCTCGAATATACTTTTATCTAAATCTCACATTAAACATACAGTATGATGTTGTAGTACTTTTCGAACCAGAAACATACTTCATTTCCTTGAATGCGATCTCTTGTCGTCTTTCACAGCCAATACTCAGCGGGCAATATCACGGCACACCGCTTCGAAAGTTGGAGTCACGTGGAAACTGGTTTAAATTATTGAGGTTTTACGATTCAGACTTAGAACGATGCCAATTTAGTGAATGTTTCCGGAAAGTCGTCATACGTCTTAAGGTTTATAGTCCTTACGGTTAGATAAATATGAATAAATAGACCTATTATTTTCTAATTGGGCAAGGCTATCATTTGAATAACTTAAATTTTAATTCTAGTGACCTGAATCTCAAAAGTTTTATTATGTAAGTACGTAACATCGCGCCTACCACACGATAGGTAGAAGAGTGTGAAACACTCCCACGTCACACCATTTATGTATGTTCACGTCGCACTGTGGTATAGGGGTGAACTTATTACCATAAACCAGACACAAATCAAGACTCAGAGCCAATACCAGGAATAACAAATTAGAAGAAACTCATTAGTACCCGCCCGATATTATTAGTCGCGCTTGCAAACACCCGGCCAACGACGTAGTCAATTTTATTGTCAACACAGATAAATTGGTCAAGTCTCTAAGGCAGTATTTTATGAATCAAAATATAATACTATGTAAATGATAATATGTACTTACTATCAATAACGTAGTAGGTACATAATCAGTAAATTGTGTGCTGATATCATTTGCGGGTTGCATCGA
>DWMO01000081.1:0-12343 GCA_018245175.1 Elbella theseus
GGCGCCAAGCTCTCATAATTTCTTGTTCGTGAAATGATTTCATTACGATGATTTTACTAAAATACATTTAGTATTTTTCTTGATAATCCCCTCAGTAATAATATCAAAGCCTTTAGGTATTAAAACAGTTGGTCTAAAAACTTTACAGTGCCAACAATGAATCATATGAGTATCTTGTAATTTCCAAATAATAATAAATTTTTGTTCAATTGGTTTGAAAACAAATCATATGCATCTATTCTATTTACACTTTAATAGAAAATAAAATTTAAATTATACATTCATTTACAAGAACATTTAAAAGATAATTAAAAGAACAAACAAACAAGAGCAGAGTTCATGCCATTCATTTTTGTTACGAAATAATAAATAGCAAAATAGAAGTATTTCGTTTTGTATAATTTTCGCTATAGGTAGCGTCCTGATTGAAATACTGTTTGATTATTTCAAATATGATTCATAAAACTATATATTTGCTTTCCAAGATCATTTTACAATGAACTGCACTGCAGGCTGCACAATGGGAAGCGGGCACGGCGTTAGGTGCATTAAGGGGTCTGACGTCACAAGTACGGGCCGCGAGAGCGCGAGGGGGCGCTGATGTGTCAAGAAGAAGAGCCCTAGCCGCCACGCTGCGGGCTCTGGTCGAACGGACACACGACTTCACAGATTCCGCTTACACGTCTCACGAACATCGGCAGAGGATACTAGCGCTAGCCGAGAGGATAGCTTACGAGCTGGAGAGGCTGGTAGCCGTCGCTGTGTCAGTTGTGAGTTTCCATTACACATTATAAAGTGATTTGGTTCACATTGCTACGCATTGTCATCCATATACCTGTAAGAAATACCTAATGGACTTAAAAGTTGGGCTCAATCGGATTCGGATCTGGTTCCAACGTATCGATATTTCTGTTGCTGCACCATCTTGATGTATTTGTCTACTTTACATTTTATTGTGAAACATAATTAAAAAACATTTTACCCTCTACTTGACTAATTTAGAATTTTTTGTCAATAAGTAATTGCAGATGGTACTCTCCCTGCAAAATCGGACCTACATGGCAAGTAATTCTGTCCATTAGTGGAAGTAGATGTGGTTATGTATTTTTAATTTTTTCTAGGTTTGTAAACACGTCCTCGAGTACGGACATTTACACTATATCAGCACAGTCATTCCAAACATCGTAGATATATCGTACAAATAAGAATCGAAAAATTATCTACTGGTTTAATAATCTTCAGACATTTTTAATCTTAAGGTTAAATGACATTGCTAGCGCCTAGGTGGCTAGAACTGTTAGTAGGATGCGGCTAATATGGTTAACGTATAACAGGAAGAAGAGGGCGCTACGAGCGGCGCAGCGCTGGAAAGCGCGTGCGCAGGCGCCGCGAGCGCAGCGTCCGAATTGGAGCGCGCGCTAGTCGCAGCGGCGCGCGACCAGGCGCGCGACTTGGCGCCGCTCGCGGACGAGGCGCGCCGCCTCGCCTCCGACCTCGCGCACATAGGTAACCCTCGACGAAAGATAGGTACAGCCCACTTATAACCCTCGCGAACACTTATGTGTATGGCTCGTTGCAGAATTTATGTGAGTTTCCTGACCTAACGTAACTAATTCACCTCATCGTTCATACTTGCTACTAAAACGTCTGTCTGTCTAATATTTTCCTTTCAATTGCCTTTAATATTATTTTAATAAAAAGAAAACTTTATCATTTTTATTTTTATTTGAGTTCACTATTTTTGCATGTTTTATTATTGTACTCGATTCCTTTTAACTCCACCACTTATTTCCTTACAATAAAAATATCTGTTCATTGATGAATAAATATTTATAAAAAAGGTTTCATAAATATATAATTTTACAAGCGAATGTAAAAAACCTTGTTTTGTAAATACTTAAAATGACCTTATAAAATTATGTTGAGATCGATAAACAGACGTTTTAACTTTATCTCTAGATCAAAGCACGACACACGAGTGTTCGCACGCAGCATCCCTTATCAACGATTACTTTAGACGTAACGTCCAGCACACATTTGATTTTCAGCTAGTTCCTGCGGTGAGAGAGAATCTGAGAGACTGCACAGTATAGCCAGCCGGCTACACGAACAATTAGACCACATTATTGAGGCAGGTCTACTTTTTATTTTGTATACGTTGCCCGCGTAGTTGGTACTTAATCGTTTCAGTAATTCTGCAGGTATGCAAATTGCTCAGACATATAGCGATGTCTGAGACGTTACAAGTAAGTGCGAAGTTTGCGGAGATCAACTTGAGGATATACGGTCCTCAAGTTGTGACGGCAGCTCGGACCCTAGCCGCACATCCGGGGAGCGTGGCGGCCAGGGAGAACCTCGATGTGTTCGTGGACATGTGGGCGTGGCTGCTAGCGGACGCGGCGCGGCTCGCTAGAGAACTCTTGGACCTCACGGACGATAGACCTGACAAGCAGCAGTATAGCAGTTTACCCCGGCCAGGCGTAAGTACAATTCTGCGGCATTAATGCCTAAAGGGATTTGTGATTATATACAATAACGCATTATTTGTTTTAAAGATTAATTTAAACATTATCATAAATCTACATCTAAAATGTCTTTTTCGACATGCATTAAAACTTATGAAGCCAAATATTATACTTGTATTTAGTTGGTATATTTATAAATAACCGATGACAACGTAATATGATACATGTGCAAGAATAGTTTAGTTGTAATCTGTAATATATTGCAGAAACATGGCACCACGAGTAAACCACTGAAGGCCGTAAAACTAGATTCCGATGAACAAGCAAAAATTGCGAAGTCAGGACTAGAGATGAAAATGATGTCATCCGAGATGGACGCCGAGACTGAAAAGTGGCAAGGCGCTGCTGACGAAAATAATGACATTGTGAAGAGGTGTGGTAGTATAACTAAATGTTAACATTATACGAGTTCAACATTATCAAACAGTTTGTAGATCGTAATCCATAAGTTAGCATTGATATTGTTTGTAAATCGTTTGGTTCGCAGAGTTTATAGCTAAGTATATGGGACATATGCACACATGATTAACAAAATGAATATCCAAATAATAAAATGACACAATTTTGAAAATGGAGCGGCATCACAAACCAAATATCCATAAATAAACAAACAAGCAGTGATAATGCTTATACTTCTTCACATTTCAGGGCGAAAAATATGTCTTCCATGGCCTTCGCTATGTACCAGTTCACAAAAGGCGAAGGTCGTTTAAACACTACTCAAGACCTCTTCACACAAGCAGAATATTTTGCCGAAGAAGCTAACAGACTTTATAAAATCGTACGACAATTTTCATATCAGGTAATAAACATACTTTAATTAAAATACACAAAAAGACTTGTATAGCAATAAAGTATATTATAATAAAAAATATACATAAACATGTAAAATATATTTTTTTTTAATTCACTGCAATTCTACGTTGCAGGTGCCAGCTGGAACAATAAAGAAGGAGTTATTAGAACATTTAGATAAAGTTCCAACCTACGTCCAACAGTTACAGTTCACTGTGAAGGAGCCGACGGTGGGCCGCGCGGCCACCTTCAACAAAGTGGACCACGTCATTAAGGAAACGAAACATCTCATGAACGTCATCAGTAAAGTGGTTACCACATGTTTTGACTGCGCAAATAAGGTGATCTTGTTTATCCATTATATTTCTTTGACTTATATGATTACCTCTTATATAAGAAACACATGGCACAATTTTAAGATTAGAGATTTTTCTAGGAAATTTAAAGATTTTAGTGCATTGGAACGTAATGTTCCTTAGGTACCTTTGCCGTGGGCGTCGAGTGTGGGAGTGGTTAAAAGGCACCAGAGTGTTGCACCTGTTAAGTACTTTAAAGATTCTATTTCGTTCGTGACTGTTAGACTTGCGGGGGTGACAAGTGTAATCGCATATTAAGGCTTATTCTTGTCCGTACGCTCTTTTTTTATGAACAACAAAACAAACAAAACCATATTCCCGTCACAATAAAACAAGAATAAGTCTTATTAGATATTTAGATTTTAGTTTGAAATAGAAATAGACAATGAAATTATGGAACCTCCAGTTTATTAATTGTTAATGATTTGTTTATGTGTTTATTTTTCAAAAATCACCATTTCCTGGGTGGTCTTCGCCATTCCAGGGTCGCATACCGATGGACAAAGCAATTAACAAGTCCTCAACAGATTCAAATGACGATTCGGTCTGTCTCCGGCTTGCAATTTCATAAATTACATCCCAATATTCATGTAACTCTGTGTGTACCTGTGTATGTAGTTACACCTCAGCATGTTTGTGTAATTATTTTGGCCCATATTTTATAGTTAAAGTTATTCTTAGGGAGAATAAATAATTCTGAAAGCTAATTGTCGTTACTGGCAATTGTTGCACTAAGCAGTGCTCGTAGGCTAGGAGCTATCTACAAAAACATTTATTACTCAACAATTTACTTTCACATATTACATAATTAAAAAAATTACGCCCATTTTAAAAACTACCTACAATAATTAACAATTAAACTGTTACAGCAGTTTACTGTTACAATTGGCGTAAATTAATACAATAATTTCTGGTTTTCTTTCACGTTTTATATCATTTTCATAATTTCAGTACTCCCTCTGTATGCCCGAGAGAGTTCATATGCATTGGAAGCCAAATTTAAGAAAAGCAACTACGTTTAAAAGTGAAAATAGTGTTTTAAACGGCTGAAGTATGTAGGTACTTGCGGCTTCGTGCCACACCGCACCGGTAAATGCCACGCAGTAATAATTAACATACTAAACCAAGACCAGCATTACACATCGAGGTTCACTCGAACTTTAGTGTAGAATTTGTTTGATGGTGTACAAAATAGCTAATTTATGAATGTTGTTTATGTGATGTTGCCATGATAATTTATAACATAATTAGTTTAGACTATGTGTGACAAAATCATTGCATACCTTAAAGTTTATAAGCTCGATTATAGACTTTAAGATGAACCGCTATAATAACTTTCTATAAAGTATCCGAGCTAGTCCTATTGAACTACGTAACCTTTGCTGCCTTAAACGATTAACATTGTTAAAATTTTAACCCCGTCATTGAAATTAAATCAAAATTTATTAATTCTTGTATTAATAGCGATGGATTTGGTTTCGATAAATTAACAGAATTGGTTCTCGTGCATGGTGTTTCTTGTTATTTCAATGGGTGACGTAGCGAAGGCGTAGTCGTTGAATGACGGTCGCGGTCTCGTCGATCACGCGTTGGCAAAAATTTTAAACCCAGTCTGACAGTAGTCGATTGCTACATGAGAAACATTCAGGGTCAATTGGAGTGTACCGCGTATCGGCGAGAGCGGGTCGGTCGCAGGTCGCTAGCCGATGCGAGTTATTGACATGGTGGTCCCGATGCAGTACAAGCTGGACTTCACGGGGCTGTCGGCGGGCGGCGCGGGCGCGGGGCGCGGCGCGGCGCGCGACGAGGAGGCGGGCGGCGGCGGCGGCGGCGACGCCAAGCCCGGGGGCAGCTCGTCCGACACGGCCATGTGACAGTACGGCATGGGCCGGCGCGGCAAGGGCGACGCGCGCCGGACCAGGGTCAGCTTCCTCTTGTTTTAAGGAACTAAACTCCTTAAGACAACTCGTCGCCTGACGTCGGCCGGTCGAGCGCCGCCAGCGAGACGTATTGCTTCTTCGCTCTGTTAAGCTACGTATGTATGAGTCTGCTTTAACTACGACAATCATAGTCATATTGGATAAATGTTGTGTATAATGTACGAAGGAGAATTTAAAAAATGTGTCATTTAGGAAATCGGAAAACGACATAAAATACTCCTACTATAATGTTGCCATGCTATTTGAAAGACTCAAAACGATGTAGAGCGAAGAAGCTGTCTCTCGGTAGCTCAACCGCGGGACCGCAGTTATCGCAATATCTACATATGTGTTACCACTAGAAGTATATAAATAAACATGTTCAATTAACCTATTATACAATTATAGGTATCCATAATTACTTCCAATTATTATAAGTCTTATTAAAATTGAAAGTGTTTATAGGGCTTTATAATGAATAGTAGCATAAATAGAATCATAACATATAATTATGTCAGTTGACAATCGTGACAGTTCCATTCGAACAACAGAGCAGCTTGTAGATGTTGATAAGTGCGGTACCGTTGCCCGACACGTGGTGTTGACAATCTGTTAAAGTACGCGCTACTGATGCCGATATTTTAATGGATTGCAGCAATTTTTTATTATTAAGATGGACAGTACGATATATACAATGATAGTTTGAGCAGACCACTTGCGACACACAAGCGTACTACATACTAGCTAACGCCTATCTCTGCTATATCGCGAATACGCGGGCGCATATATAATTGCGCAGTTGGCTGTGGTTCTATAACTATAATGAGTAATATTAGTATTGAACAGTACAATATTTTGTAAAAATAAAATCGCATCGTTTTTATTATTTTGATAACGACAATCGAATACAGTGTTCTTTATATTTAGCGTAGATAGAGATCTTGTACAAAGGGATACATACTGACCGATATTACACTCATGTCGTAAAATATGTTGCCTCGAAATAAACATTGTGATTAGTAAGTAATTCAAAGAGTGAAATCGTACAATAATATTATATTATTGTATAATACTAACGAAGTCTTGTTACACTATGTTAATGTTACACGTTGTTACATAAAATACTTAAGCAATTATACACTGACCTATATTTTTAATTTTCCCCTTAGCTTGTAATAAGATTCCGAAACCTACATATTATGTATGTATATTGTAAAAGTGTATAAACCGAGTCCCTCACCTGGTTTTGTTTATGTTAAGCTTTGTTTTTAATCGCACCTTCCGTGATCCCCGCACTAATGATACATTTCAATGCACGTTGGCTTCCTGTGTGTTATTTTGCAGTTATGGCTTTTGTTTCTCTGGACATGCTACGTTTACACCATTCTACTTTAATACCACACAATATTACTCTCGCATTCGATGTTTCGCATTATTAGCCGTTCCTCTTTCGACGACTACATGTAAATACGTGTATAGATGATGTTCAATATCGTTATCAGCCGAGTCGCCGGCGCGGCGACGACCATTTGCATGATTGTGGTGCGAGAACAGATACATAGATGTGTGTTGCATGTGTGTTCGTGATAATCGTAATGAATGTCGTACTTCATCTTTCCGACGGGAGGATGTTTAGTGTTAAGACGGGGGAACTTGACTCTGGTGACTGCATGTGCAGTACCTACCCGGTCGCCCGAGAAACGCTCAGTGTTATATAGACCTTCGTACACGAACCACCGACGTAGGCCGCCGACGCTCCTCGCACTCGGCTCTTGCATGATCTGTGTCCTGGCTGCTGCTCTTGAACGCAATCATATCGCTCGGCATGCCGACTCATCTTCATGACAGCAATCTCCAGCATATAACTGTTTATTCGGAAGGACGGCAATAATGAACATATCAACGTCGTAGGTTTAATCATTAACTGCTAGAACAGGAAAGAACGAAATAAAACATTAGTCGTTACGCTTATTGTTAGTCATTAAGTGTTATTGTTACCTAGATACGGAAAATCGTGCCTAGTCATTTTTATATCAAATTAATCGATGTATTGATATTTTATTTACTGGTCTATTGTTAAATGTTGTTATTTAATGTATATAAAGGAACATATTTACCTATTTATGTCATGAAAAATAGTGAAACAATAATATTTATACAAGTTTATATACCATAGGTCGTTTGTATAGGAAAAACTAATATCATAATTTGCAATATTTATGTACGGATCACGGTACTTATGTTTTGATGAAAGTATTCGCCAGTGTTGATATGAAACAGTCTATAAAAGCTTTCTCATAAAAATGCTAGCAAAATAGACATACATCTAAATAATGGTAAATATTAAATGTGTTGGCAACACCCCCTGTCAAAGATAATACGCGACAGTGCTGCCATCTATTCAATTACAATAAATCTCGTTCATAATAGAGGACACTCGAGTTTACAAAATTACCAATATCGAAATAGGTTTCTCAAAGTCTGACTATATAATTGGAGAGAAAAGAAAAACGAAAAAGATACAGCTTATTTAATTCGAATAGTGATTTGACCGCCTAACATTGTAGCTGTTGAGTTTATTTTGGTGTCCGCCAAGTTACCGAATAGGTATTACAAAATGTATATTAAATAAAGTTCATTAATTCATTGTTATTTTACCTTTTTTACATAAATATGTATAAAACGTTTATAATTGAGTACATCGTTTGTTTCCGCATTTCAGTTTTCAAATCTACAATAGGTTATAAAATTTTAATATACACAGAGGACTTATGTAATGTCTGTATACTGTTATTATATCTTTTAATATTATCTACTGACAACTGCTAGAATATTATATTACCATGTATGTATGTGTATATGTCTGTACATATCGTGCCTGTTGCGCTGAGGTCTGCGTAGGTCGGCTAAGTTTTTTTCTTACACGGTCTATATAACACTTTGCTCGTTTCTTTAATGTTATATAATCTTAAAAATTGTTATTTACTATAAACGCTATTAAATCCTAACCTTACTTATTGCCTTCCTAATTAATTTTGATAACTTACGATGTTCTTAGATAATCCAGTTTCACTTTTAACTAAGTAAGTACTTACTTATGTGTATTAGGCTAGTTCCTTATTAAGTTTTATAACTAACAATATTTCCATTAAGGTAAAGAGCTTGACTAAGCTTTATAATAAGAGTTGTGAATCGAAATTGTGGCCACTTAATGTTATAGACTCGATTAATGTTAGAATAAATAGCTTCGGTTTTTACTCGTCTGCCAGGAACGTTAAAATGTTCAAGTACCCTAAACGCTCGCTTCATAAACTGTTACTAAAATCATCAATCTAAAAAACGTATATATAAATGTTACAGATTACAAATATTTAAATACATATATATTTACTTGTTATTTATAACGGTGGCAAACAAAATAAATATCACTATTGAAGTGTAAATTACCGCGGTAATATTCAAGCAGTCCTTAGCTTTGAATGCATAATTGGAATGGTTACATGGAAGGGTTACTTTTTATTAGTAGATATGTATCTTCTGATCTGAACCGATTTCTCTCATTGCCATATCCATGTGCATTTTCTAGAATAAAGACTGTTTACATCTAAAACGAACTTCAAAGCAATAATTAAATTACAACAAGATATACATACATACATATTTGTGATTCATATTTTAAAATTTCTATTTAATTTACATTTTTACCAGAGGTAGTTTCATGAGGTACATTTAGAGTGAGGCCATGGAGTGACGATCAGGGTAAATCTTAATTGATCAGAAAAATTGTTGAAGGGCCCTTGAAACCATACGGTAGCGTGATGAAGTAACTGTCTTTACAGTTCTGTAACCATCCGTACGACAGCCCGTTCCAATTTTACATATATTTAGGACTAGCTGCTGACACTAGACTGTCAAAAACGATGGTGCTGCCGTCTAGGTAACAGTGCTGCCAGCTGTTTAATAACATTCATGACGCTACCCACAACAGATGATGCGCGAGTGCGTGTGTTAGGACTAGGTATATATCTAGATCAAACGCCACATGATGCCCGCGTGTGAATACTGCGTTACGAACACAAGTATGCACGACATGTTCATAACCTGTGTTATGAACATGTCGTGCATACTTGTGTTCACCCATGGCCCGCTCAATGCATCTTTTAGCATATAATACAAAAAATGTACTTTTATCTTAATACGTAGTTCGAGCTAGATTTAAATTCAGCGCTAGCTTCTGCTTGCGAACAACTGTTCAAAGTACAACATGAAATCGATACAATAATACAATAGCTGTGCCATTGTGCCTCTCGTAGAATAAATTATTAAATAAATAAAGCATAAGTATCAAATGGAGCATCGCGGAGCATACTATTGTTGGAGCCTGAGCTGGTAATTAAGTATTGGGAATTATAAGTATTGTAAACAAAAGGTGACTTCCATTGCATTTATCGTTCACGAACTGGTTAGTATGTAAAGTTAGCGATACAGTGATTTGTGATATTACAAAATACTTATTGGGATTTAGTACGACGTCCTGTATTGTTTCGAGAATGTAATGTAGTTAACTCTAGTGTGACACGAGAAGAACACCAATAAAATAGTAACTATTAATTCTAATTCATAGATTTATATATTATAGACATGGCATAGTTTGGGACAGGGTTCGAGTGAAACGTGGTACATTTTTCTTTTCAACAGTAACTTTCTGTTACCTCTTTGCACTGCTCATTATTATTGATATTTCGATTTTCTCTCTTTATTACTCCAGCTAACAATCACGTATATTCTTTTCCTATTGTAAAGTATTTTCTTACATATAAATGAAGTTTCTTCTGAGTGGTAGATGGATTATGTGACGGAATAATGAACCAAATAATATAGCATAATTTATATTTTAGTCTAAAACAATTTGTGCTAGACCAGAGGTGCGAAGTACCTTAGCTAAAGATA
Source organism: Elbella theseus (assembly GCA_018245175.1). Classification (NCBI taxonomy): domain Eukaryota; kingdom Metazoa; phylum Arthropoda; class Insecta; order Lepidoptera; family Hesperiidae; genus Elbella; species Elbella theseus. The sequence goes on from DWMO01000081.1 coordinate 10,546, forward strand.
TATTTTTATTATTATTTCCTTACATTATTGTATAAAATGGATGTCAACACTGAAGGAGTAAAACCCCATTAAGATTGTACTGTAAATAAGCAATTACTTTTGATAGCGTATAATTCATTTAAGAGATATAGATAAGCCACGTGAGCATCGTCTAATATATTTAATCAATTTAATAATACTTTAATAAGAATAAATTTAAATAATAAATTGTATTGTCAAGAAACTGTTGTGATTGTTATATTCGAAGTTGCATTTTCATTAAAATAATTAGAGGTATATTTTCCATAGTGCTGCCAAAAATAAATAGGTGTAGTAATGTTGTTTACATAACAAAACGTTTCGAGGTTGTTCGTGAATTTATGGATTGTATTTTGATGTGGCTGATGTATGTAGATGTGGTTAGGTCGTGTACGATAGCCAGCACTGCTGCCTTCGCGCGAATAATTGTCAAATCGGTGGGTTACAATGCTATGTGCGGGACTATTTGCTCCTGGGCTCCCGTATTTGCGGGGAGATCGGTCTCCAGCTGTGTGTGGGATGTGAAAAGGGTTGCTGCCGTGTGACAATTATACACCTCATGAAAAATTGTAGAATGAAGTAGGAATTAACGGGGTAGTTTTGTTGGCTTGTGTACATGATTTAATTCATTATCAAATAAAAGGGATTCATATGAACATTGTATTTTCATTTACCTAATATTTTTTGCCCTTTAAATCACGTCTTTGAATACTCCTAACGATAAAAAACACTAATCATTAATAAATTGGGGACAAATTCGATTCATGTTTAATAGCTACATGTACCTATGTAATATTGTATTTTTGTTGGTAACACCCAACAAAAATACAAAGGTCATACATACTTTGTCGTTCGTACGCCGCGGCGGGTTTCGCCGCATGGGTGCGAGATTACGAGCCCCGAGGTTTCCCTCCTTACCCGGGCAGTCTCAGGGGGTCAACTGCCCCCCGGTGATCTCACGCCGTTGTTAGACGGTGTTTGAAAGGTTAAAGACGTCGGTGCTGCCATCTAAGCAATAATGTTGCTATTTAGGCGACCTAGCTACCATCCGTTTAATAACAATGTTGCCAGTGCCCACAAGAATACAAAGGACATTCGCTTGGACACAATGCCAGGTTGTTAAAAATCTACATTGTTGTGTACTACATAATCAAGTCTTTTTACGTGTTTCGTCTGTGCTTATGAAATGGGGAGAAATGATGTACGCAAGAAAAAAGAAACTACCTCCACCTGTTTTTGGTACTGTTTTCCTGTTTTAAAAGACCCATTCAGAGGTATTAAAGACACTGCGCTGGAAATACTACGGCTCACTAATTTCCGCAGTATCTTGTGTTATTGCGCAACGCCTTGCTGCGAATATTCCGCTCTATAGAAATGGGCAGGGTGACCACAGAGGCTGTTGATGTTTTGCTGCATTCGTCGATATCGTACAGCGAGGAAAAAAACAAAAACTGTATATATTACGTATTTATTTATATTTATTCAAAGGTACAATATATTACATCGTTTGCACTTCATTGCTCTCCAACGTACATCACAATCCTTCGTAATGACTAAGCAAATGATCAGTATGGTAAATCGGGTCGGAACCCTACACAAAATACAAAATTAAGCATATACTTAACATCTACGTACCTAAGTTTAACTCGGAAGTCAATACTGTGGTATAGGAAATAATACAAATTTCACCATGGCATGTCGATTAAATAAAGATTATGCATACCTCATAAATAATGCGCGGCCACTATTTAAATATTTCGATAATAAAAATTTAAAGTAG
>DWMO01000082.1:0-12322 GCA_018245175.1 Elbella theseus
GTCAGCCGGTCGTCAGAGCCTCGTCTGTTATAGCAGGGTGCACTACGTGCAGGTGAGGTTGGCTTGGGCTCCTGAGATGGTAGTTAGAACCCCTTACACCCCAGTATTTATATAATAATTGTTATAGAACAAAGTTTCAAATAATTTCATTATAATTATGGTTTTGCTAATGTTCTAGTATCGTTTTGTATACGCGAAACTTTAACGGTTAAAGTGTGCTTGCAAAACGCAGTAATGGTTGGAATGGCCTCTTGCCGCTCCCGCCGTAATTGTTTCCGGGACAATTGGATAATTTAAAGCTCAATTGTAAGAAAGGCTGTCACCATTAAGAGGCGTACTTGCATCGTGTCATCGTTTTCCTACACCAATTTGAGTTTAGAATCATTTACTTTATAATAATAATAGAATGTGGTTTTGTTGGCTACTTTTATGAAAAATAAAACCCGTCGGATCTGATTACCGTAGTTGCGATCTTTTGTTTTATTCCATAAAAGTATTCCAGTTTAAATGTTTCGATGAAAGAGATTTTAAGATTAATTATTATTCGATGTAATGGGGAATAAAGATGTCTTATAGAAACTTCTACCGAGATTCTTTTAAGCATGTAAAATATGCTAATGTACTTGTCCTAATTGGTAGACTAGAACTTCCATTCATGGTAGACCAAAGCCTACACTTTCTTATTCTGAAAAATATATTTGTCCAAGAAAGGAACGATTGAAGGGATGCTGACGATGAAAGCAAGTTGCTAAAACCCACTAAATAGATAACTTGGAAAAAGAACGAAAAAATTGCGCGTAAAAAATTGCCAACCATTTTAAATACTATGAAGTGTCGTCTAAACCAATTATCTGATATGCTGAAATGTTGCAGGGGTGGAATGACGTGAGTTACCATGGCTCGGATCAGATAATGACGCCCAACATAGACCTGCTGGCGTACACCGGAGTGGCGCTAGAACGATATTACACTCATTGTGTATGCACGCCCTCCCGCTCTGCTCTTTACACAGGAAAATTCGCACATGTTTTAGGTAAATTAATGATACGTTGAACACAATCTGCATTTATTAGCTTTGCTCAAGGAAACTAATAGGTTAGAGAACATGCTGTATATATTCAGGATTGTACGAAAAAAATTAAAGTAAATAAGTTCAAAGGCGCACGTTTAATAGGCGCATGCATGTAGAATACGCATATGTACTTCTTTTTCCATGCGCACGTGATCATGTCAAAAGAGATCAGCTGATTTTGGACTATCAGCAATTCGAATCGTCATCATCGCCACGTAATATATTCTTCGACGAACAGAGAAGTCGTTCAGTATTTCCAAATTTAAAATAAAATCGATTAGATCAAATATTTGAAATCTTGGAGATGGAGTTTGAAGAAGACCGGTTAGAGGTATTTCCATTGTGTTGAAAACATACATATTATGTCAATGACTGTATGTTCAATTTGAATATTTAAAATTAATATATTAATATTTATCTTAATCTATTACAATTTTTGATAACGAAACGTGCTACAATTTTTGGGTTACTAAGTTTTTCTGACGTGATCCTAGTTCGTAATCCAATTAATAGACCATAAAATATAATGGCAAAGATGAAAAAGTTTCCAACGCAGTTAAACAAAATATTCATGTTTTATAAATAATGGACATTATGTTTCAGGTATGCAGGGCTACCCGCTTACTAACGGGGAAGACAGGGCTCTTCCTCTAAATGAGAAAATCCTACCGCAATATTTAAAGGATTTAGGCTACTCCACACATTTGGTGGGCAAATGGCACGTCGGGCATTCTCGGACCGAATACTTGCCCACTTTCCGGGGGTTTGATACACATTTTGGCCATAGAACCGGTTACATCGATTACTATGAGTATACTGCAGAAGAAACGGTGCGTATTTCATTACGATTAAAATGATTCGTTTATTATCTTTTGACTGAGTCCGGTTGACATTGTAACCAATATTGGTTCCGGATGTTTGACCGTGAGCATGTATAAAGTGCATAAAGTCACTTATTGGAATACCTACGACCAGCAATGGAATTACACAAAGTGACGATGTTTATTTAAGTAAAAGTACCAGAAAGAGCAAGAGAACATAAAGACAAATTGATCTATGTAGATGATCTGAATTCTATAACTTTAGACTGAGTGGATTGTGTATATCAAATGTGATATCTCAGTGATCGAGCGAAAACGTCACAGACACAATATCGTTTTGCGGTAAAGATAAATGACGTAGAGATGAGTTCACGTTAGGCATGCCAATATATATGGGTTTAATTTATCATTCGAAAGCCAACGATTTAAGCCAATGATAGAAATATGTATGTATATGGTACTAAATTTACAGTGTAATAAAGTTATCCATTATTCTATTCAATGTGCTTAGTATATGGTACATATATTGTTTTCTATAGTGCATTCTGTTAATTTCCGACACCAGTACCGTCAGCACCGAACGAATTTAAATTTATATTTTGTTAGTTCTACATAGTTACGTAATAAAGATAATGAACGTAATCTAAACGTAATTGTCATAGGGGCTTTTCCAGTTAATTTATTGAAATGGGGGTCTTTTCACGATTACATTTTAGTATGAAAGTTTTATTAATATTAGGTCCTATTGCAATATTATGTTAATATAACTGAACTTAAATATTATTTAAATATTTTTAGTGGGGAATTGGTGAAGTGGCCGGCTTAGACTTGTATCGGAATATGACAGCGGACTGGGAATCTACAAAGTATGTTACAGATTTATACAACGAAGAAGCTATGACAAGTATGTTTTTTATAAATGCATTATATAAATTCTTTATACGTCTATTTCGAATGCGTATCTGCGTTACCTCCATTTTGTTTAATGATCACAAAGGATTGCTAAGTTATATACGGGCAAACCAGGGGTGCCCATTTTCAGCAGCGATATTGAGCTTTGACATAATGCTACGTGAAGAGAACGGTTTCAGTTGTTTTTAAATTTTTCCTGATAGCTTTCTGGCCTGTCAGTATGTCGCCCAGTTGCAAAGGAAGTAAATAAGTCGCAAGCAGAATATTAAAATGCTTTATTAAAGTTTCCTACGCTTACTCCGTACTATGGCATATTATTGGTAGCTTTTTTCTTTAATAACCTGTCATTTAAAAGGAAAGCTCTCTTAATCTGAACAATAACTTGGCATCATTCTATGTTAGTTTATAAAGTCAAGTACGTATTGTGTCTTCAGTATTAGCAGCTTACGAATCTCCTGATTCTTGAGTAGGTGTCGTAAGGTGCTAATTTTATAAAGCAAAATCGAACCAACAAAACTGACATTTTTGTCTGAATATTTTTATGTCACACTTATATGTGTAATTATTGTTAATATATATAATGTAAATGTTTAATTATTATTGGTACAGGGCCGAAACTAGTCGGGCTATTCCGAAAACGTACGCGAGTTAAGCTGGTACATAGCCTACATAATATATAATTTTGTATATAGATAATATACAAACTCACGAGACATTTAATAATAAAATTATTGTTATCATTGCAGTAATAAAGGAACACAATAAGTCAGTGCCATTATTTTTAACCGTGGCGCATAATGCTCCACATTCCGCCAACGAGGCTTCGGTACTCCAGGCACCACCGGATGAGGTGAGAAAAATGCGTCACGTAGAAACTCCGGGAAGAAGAGTGTTCGCAGGTTTTGGTTTTTTTATTCAAGGACTTATAATAATATCGAAAACTAACGGCTTTTTTTGAAAACTAAGGACTTATTATCGGTAATCTAACCGTGGTAAAAATCTTTGGTGGTCGAATACTTTTAATCTTTATATTCGTTGATTCAATAGCTACACGGTTTTAAATTGTTACTTTTTGACCGCAAAGAATGTTTTTAAAGTTTTTCTATTTTCAGCGATGGTAAAGAAATTGGATGATAGCGTTGGCGACATTGTCAAAGCATTGATGGAGAAGGGAATACTTGATAACACTATTATAGCATTTATATCAGATAACGGTGGTATGACGTCAGGGAGTTATAGAAATTTTGCTTCCAATTGGCCTCTGAGGGGTCTCAAAATGACTCCGTTTGAAGGAGGCACACGAGTTAATGGTCTTATATGGAGCAAAAACCTTACTGCTACGGACAATCATCGGTGGACTGGATACATGCATGTAGTCGATTGGCTTCCGACTTTACTCAGTGCGGCTGGTTCACAACCACACGCTAATATTGATGGCGTAGATTTATGGGAGAGCATAAATGCAAATAGTGATTCCAAACGTGACATTTTTTTTGAAATCGATGATTATTTGGGATTTGCTTCAATAATATCCGAAAATTACAAACTAGTCACAGGAAACGTGAAACAAAATTATGGTAATCATCAAGGACTTGATCTCCAAGGTATCATAGGTAACGGACCTTCTTACGGAGAATCAATTCAAAAAAGCACAGTCTACTCAGTTTTGAAAGAGATTAGTAACAATTTTGAAGTAGAAGTATTAGATTTAAGAAATAAAACAAAAGTAAACTGTACAGATGTGAGTGAAGAATTGTGTTACCCAGATAAAGAAAATGGTAAGTATTAACACGTCTATTTTCGAAAATTTTAAAAATCTTTAAGAAATAACCATTAAAAGTTAGTGATTAGAGATTGTTAGTATTAACCTAGTTGTGCATACTCGAACAGCCTTTGCTACGTTTATTTTCCTTACACTGATCGCCCATATCGGATTTGTATAGAAACAAGCTAGTAAGCAAACCAATGCAGGTGGGTTTAAACATCATAATTTCTCACGGGAGTTATGTTACGATGAACTGACATCCAATAAGATGGCTGTAACGGCGAAGGAAAATATTGCGGCTATACTTCATATATTAGAGTTATACATAATGATCTGTAAGGTGTTTGAGGATTGCCATTTCGCATTTGGTCAGAAAGGCTAACTGTGGCTTTAACCATTCTTATTCTGAGAGGATACCAGAAACCAAAAGTGAAAAAAATAAAAATAAAGATCTGTCTGTTAAACAGTTCTAAGAATAACGCTTTCAGTTAGTGTAATTTTATCAAAGTACTGAATAATGGTTTAAGATAGAAAACAAGCACAGAAATAAATCTTGAACAGAAGCGTATTATTATATTATATACTTATTATAAGTTTCTTTATTTTGATCTGAAAACTATTAAGAGATAGATATTGAATTGCAGGCAAAATGTGTCTGTTCGACATTAAAGAAGACCCGTGCGAGACGCAAGATTTATCGACGGCTTATCCACATATCGTAGAGTCTCTGAGCGTGCGCTTACAAATAGAACTTCAAAGGATGGTCCCCAGAACAATCCCGTTTTACTCTGATCCGCGGGGGGCACCCGCCCTGCATAACTTCACTTGGACTACGTGGGCTGATAATCTCAAATCATAGATGTTAGAATGAAAGAAACATTTATTTAGATTTAGATATTATTTGCTTCGCATTGGGTACTTATGCAAATTTTGGTATTAGAAGAGGTTATAAATTAAATATTCCCTATATTTCCTCATATAAAAAATAAAATAAAATAATTTATGAGCATAACTTTTACGTTGAAAAATATTTCTATATTCCAAAATCCTTTGGTTATTTCTAATATGATGCACTTTTTGATGCATAAAAATATTCAGGTATTAATTTGCAAGGTTTGTAAAATATTAAGTTCTTACGAATCATTAAAAATAAGTCTCATATAACTGTATCTGCCTCGTCTAGTGGTAGCAAACGCGACTGGAATTTAAAAGGTCCTGGCTTTGATTTCCCGGTGGGGCATTATTAATTTTTTTAACTTAGGATTTCTAGTAGAAATTTCCAGTAATGCTTCTGTGTAAGGTTTGTGTACGCTGTATGGCAATAGGTTGACCCCCTATTCCACGGTTGGATGTAAACGTGACCTGAAACGTGGGGTTGTAGTACACTCCTCTGCCTATCCCTTTGGGAATTACAGGCGTGATGTTACTTTTGTTTAAAAAAATGGAATGTAGTTTTTTTTAATCGATAATTGTCAGCTCTGAGTGTGAAAGGAATTTAAAAAATGTAGGTACAAGCAAATGACATAAAGGAATAATTTTATAAAAGAGAAAAGTTAATTTTTTGTCCTAGGTGTACGCTTATACAAATAAGAGGACGACATTATCTATGTAAAATTCGGTAATTAGGTATGTTTTATTTAATTTTTTCTTTAAGAACTACTTCGCACAATAAAATAATCACAATTTTATTATTTTTTTGTTTAAAGTAGTAAAAGTATGGTCCTTGATCTTGTTACAACGTTGTTACTTAACTGCATCGAAGCCATAAAATAAAGGTTATGTACCGTTTATGTCCACGGAGCAACACTTCTACTGCTGCATTTAAGGTAAGTAGGTACGGGTTCGATGCTGGGCAAGGCCGAATGGCTGGTTTGATTGTTGTTTATGATACATAAAAAAAATATTTAGCTTTTAATCTTGAATTCAATAAGTATTTTTTTTAATACTACGGACATTGTTGAATTTAAATTTAAATCTCATGTATACATATGTATGTAATAAAACATTTAATGAAATACCCCTCTTTTTCATATATACAATTTAACTGATATACAGATAAATAACATAACACATAATAAGATACGTTGTGGTAGGTAATATTGACGCGTTCCCGAGCTTCTTCAATACTTACATACGAGTATGTATGTATGTACATATCTTTTTCTTCTTTTTTCTTTTTTCAACCCATTAGAATTCCACTGCTGGAATACGGGTCTCCTCTCATATTGAGAGAGTTAAGGCCATAGTCTGCCACGCTGGCCAAGTGCGGGTAGGCAGACATATGTACATGTACATATCTAAATTTGTCATTCAACGACTAGTACCTACTATCAGTAATCGAGCTAGAGAGTCTTAGCAAAGTCAGGCGAAAGAACGTCAGGAAATTGTCTTTAAAAATATCTTACTCATTCATTTAATCTTAGCGGACGTTGTAATGCAACTCCGGACATATCGGTCAATGTAAATGTTGCAAGGAATAAACGAATTTATTTACAAACAAAACACTCAATCAACGTTTAAAATTTGTTGCTAATAATATGACATTTAATCTAACTCTAAGTACAAGATCCGTGATCCATTTACAACTAATTGAAATATTTAGGTAATAATATAACGCAATATTCGCGTCAACATTTCGTTATTACATTTCGTTACATTCAAGATAATATTTTGTTATTAAATTGTCGCAAGGTAATATTAAAATAGATAATTTAGCAATACATAACTCTATTATAAAGTAACGGCATGTTAAATTTATTTATTTCTAAACGAACAAAATATAACTTCGTTCTAACATAATCTACTGGAACACATCAATATTCAAATTTTTAAATCATATCTTGAATATTTAAAAAAAACATATTATAAAAAAAAAAATGATTATCTCTGAGTTATAATAATAATTATTTGAATTATAACCAAGTTTAATTTAATAAAGTAACTAAATACGAGCCATTCACAATGCAGCCAGTATTGTTAATCTTAATGAATTAAAGTTTAAAGGTTAATTGTATTGTGTATGTTACGAAGTACACCGGTCTTCTAGTGTATAATAGCAATACATATGTATATGGTCCTATAGTCATTATTAATCCGATATTACTTTATACAATAGTTCGCCAATCTTTTCATTTTTGTCTCAAAAGAATAACCATATTTTACTAGATGAACTGTATTTTAAGGAATTGAGAGAAAATTGCGTCTCAAAAATTAGAGCATAACACAGTTCAGTAAATCTTTTATGTTCTGCTGTAGCAGTTTATCGGCGAACTAGTATAGAGGGCGCCGCACGCGTTCTGGCGTGTCGCCAGTCTGTTCGCGAGCATCACCAGAGCCGTGTTACCCTAAATAAGCAACGGTTCACTTGCCAACTTTCAGCATTACATTTTCATTACGCGATGCCTGTGTCGTCACGCGTAGGCAATTAACGACCCCAGATATATATTAGGCTCTCTGACATAAACCAGTAACCTCGAATATGGAGAATGTTTGTATTGGAATAGCGATCTTATAGGGAATAAAGAATAGGTACGGTTTTTATATAGTACCTACTCTTATTTGTTTGTGTAAGAAACGACAAATAGGTACATACATACATATATTGTTATCTAGGAATATTGTTTGGATAATCGTATTTTCTGTTTCAAGTCTCAGGTTTTGTATCATATTTTAATGTTGTAATTAAGTATTTGCACGATACGTCTGCAGTTTCTATGAATCTCAAAAACAAAGAAACTAGTATAATGAAATATATGGATATGTCCATTATGTGTGACGATTAAATTTATTTGTTGATAATACCCATGGTAAAAATACGAGTATTATCAGAAATTAGTTTCTGAAAACACCCACACAATATACGGTATATACCACTTTTCATTGATCTCATACATACTCGTACATACATACATTACATACCAAAAAGGTATTTTTTATTAGTCTGACTGCGTGGCAAGTTGTCTCGAGGGTCATATAAAACATATCCTGTAGAAATGAAGCGTTAGATAAGACGGGTATTAGTTCTGAGATTTATGATAGCAACTCTATTAACTATTTCTATGCACATTACCACTAAGGAGAAAAAGGACTACAAATTTAATGGAAGCAGAGTGTTGGGAGAACAGTTAAAATAATATTCATAATTGGCTTCTCGATAATTTTAAAAAAGTAAGCAAAAATTTTGACATGAATTAAAAGTTTAAGGCCGTTATGACGGAAGAAGACGTTATGAGCAGCAGAAAATATGACGTTTTCTTTTCTTTCCATTTTGAAGGATAGGCAGAAATTCTTGGCAGTGGCCTGTTGCAAGTGAGTCGCCAATCATACATTGTTCAGTCACGGATGTTGGACCGATACTTATGATCGGTATCTAAGTCTTACATAAGGTTGCATGCATACCCATTACATAATATACGCGTTCGCTATTTCTACAAAACTAACATTACTGTACACAACAATCACATCAATATTCACAGTGCCCACATTCGCATCAAAATCTCATTAGTGCCGTCAATGTAACGAATGGGACTAATGATATAAATTGAATCAATGCCATTGCGATAAGTTAAAAACAATGAAACATATCATTGTGTGACTAATGTGATACAATGTGTAAAGTCACTCATGATATATGAGTATGTGGAGTGTAAAATGACAACTCATAAGAAGCTAATATCAAGTAACATTTTCCAGTGCGCGCGGATGACATTTTAAGTAATAGTCTCTTGTATGAAGATAGCTTTCAGAAATCTCGACAGTGGGAACTGGGTGACACAAAGGGTTTTTGTGTTTGATTCATGCTCAGGATACGAGTTTCGCTGAGAAAATGTGGGGTACAGTACATTTATATCCAGGTGGATGAACATGCACTTCCTGGTATAGTACTTGGTTGGAAGATGGCAACGCTGTATCGCCGGGTTTCAAATATCTTTTAACTGGGGTGGCATACACCATCATAGTGTAAACTCAATTAAGGATTAATAGCCGACTCGACTGTCGGCACTTGGTACAACCGTAGTAGTTTAAAGACAAACAATATTGACTTATTGCTTAACATGCCCTTGAAAGCAGGGCACTAGAGTCTCGCTCTATACCCTGTCAAAACCGTTCAATTGTAGAAGAACCGATGGCCACATTTTAACCCTTAAAATTCGAATGTAAATAATGCGAGGTATAAGTGAAAGAAGCGTAGGACAAACGGTTTTTATGTCTGAAGTAAACGTAGAATAATACAATTGTAAATATCGCTGTTAAGACCCAAAATGGTCCGTAAAAACTAAATGTCACAAGATAAGCCGAGTACGCCCGATAACAGACTCATCTATCATTTCCTTGTGAATACCGCTGGGCAGCAGTGGTTGTGTAATTTTGGGAATGCTATCATCAAAAGCTTGCTTTCTTAACACTTTTCAAAAGATAAGCATTTATAAAGTTTTGTTTGCGAAGAATGTTTAATTTCGAAGTTACAAATGACTTTAGCCATCAATGTTAAATCTGAATTAACAAGTCAATTTACATATTGAACTGAAAGGTAATATCCTATATTCTTGAGATGCTTAATGCGCCATTGGAATTTCAGGTAACATTATTGATACCAATACGGGGTATTATTTACTCGCTAACAATATAGTCATAGTTAAAGAATCATAATAATATTGTTGTATTATTAAACAAATCTCGAAGGTTCTTAGTATTCTGGTGGATTTTTTTTATTCCTTCCAAACCGCTAACACGATAAGAAAGTTGTTAGAAAGTTCTAGAATATGGCTGTCGGAATTACGGGGAAGGGAGTATAAAAAAAAAATACCTCCGACTTTTTGCCATAAAACAACGATTTGCATGAGAAATGAGAACATCTGGTATCATATTGCGGGGTTAGAAAGTTAAGTTTGCTACAATAATTACTTTTTATATAAGTATCGTGTATTTGGATAAAATATAAATTATAAAAGGGAAAGAATTATGTTTTTTATAAAATGGAATTTATGCTAATTTTGTCCAGGTTCAATGTATGTTGTCGATCCTATCGACCTTACCAGCATTCTCAAGTTTTACAGTGAGCCTAATTGGCTTCACCTGAACTAAATAAGGGTGGGAGGAGAAAGGAACGAGATTCAGTATCGCTGTGTGAAACCGCGGTGATTTGAATCTGCATATCCATTACTCAAGGATGAATGGGCAATGCGGCCGATGAGTAAGCGCGTCCAGTGACAAACAGTGCGACATGCTGTGTTCAAAAACGGGATTACATCAATTGGTAATTCGTGTGGGACTCTTCATCTCTTCTGTGTACCGTTTTGTAATATTTGAAAGGCTTTTGACGTACTGACATATGCAACCTTTATCTTGAAGTGAAATTGGTGCTTCGATGAATAGGATGAATAGGACATGCTTGTTAATTAGGCTGACTAGATAAAACTTAGGTCTAAAAAGCCACAGCGATTAAACTGCGTTTAATATTTTCGTTGCTTTCAAAATGAGGCCTCCTGTACATCTTGAGCAGATATAGTCGAAATCTATAAGAATATACTACATGATCGTGCACATGCTCGACGGTGGAAGAACCGGGACGAAACTCAAACGGCCCGTCCAGCAACAATTTGTTGAGTGTACAAATGACATTTACCGGTAAAGAATAAGTTTTTTTGTACACCCAACTCCGAAAGGGGAGTAGATTAAGAGGATTAAAGCGTGACGGCTGTTTTTTTCATTTACCTGCTTTTGTGGATTATTATTGCGTCAGTATCTTTTCACAAGTAAGGAAAGATCCTAAATCCTAATAGGGCGTTATAGATCGCTGCGAGTATTGCAGATTGGGAGGGAGGGAGACTTATTACTTTGTTGTTAGTGCTGCATAAATTAAGAGTCTTATCAATGGGCATGTTTTTTATTATTACATTATTCATCGTTTAGGGAAATAAGCTAAGTGACACTTTTGGGTACTTGTGGGTGCCGATAGAGGTTTGGATGGCCTTTTATGATGGAAGCAAGTTATTAAGGTACTAATAAATAATTAATATTCAGCTATAAACTGTACATGTAAGATACACATATTATATTAATAGTATTTGACAAACGTAACTTTTCAAGGACCCACAATGAATTATCATTTTAAGATTATCACTTCAAATGAGGGACGAACCACACTATGTCCCGAGTGGAGTATATTCAGAAACTCGTCTGTTCTAATAGATTTAGTACTTTGTTTTATCATTAGCCGAAATTCCACCCTATTGTCCCCAACTTCAAAGGACGCCCAAATTATTTCAGCAAGTATTCGAAATATTGGAGACAGCGGTCCTTCTAAGAAGGAATGTTCCTTGTACGTTATTAATTTGTTTAAACCTAACATTTCCACGGCTTTAAGTAATATCAATTGATTAAAATATTATAACCACGTTTTTGATGAAAAGATAATGTGAGCAACTTAATAACAACTGTTTTGATTAGTTTTAGACTACCAGAAGTATGGAATCCTTATATTGGATTTATATTACATTCGTTATTAACTAAATTAGATAATACTTGATTGCATAGATATAACAACCAAACACATCTTTGATTTTTATTGTAGGTTAGGGGAGTGGCAATTTAATTTTGCGGGCGGCACAAGAAAATTTTTGTGGTAAATTATAAAAAGCAAGTGGTCCTAGTTCAGCAAGATCGGCTAATATTTCTTCGAAAGTTGTAGGACTAATTAAAAGTTTAATATTCCTGTCTTCGTCGCTGCCGGAGTGTACCGAAGAGCCATGC
>DWMO01000083.1:0-12293 GCA_018245175.1 Elbella theseus
AAAGGTTTTATATATCATTTTATATGGCATTGAATATTCTTTAATGCTGTTTTTATTTCATGACATTGAACCAAATAGTTTAGAAAATATTGAAGTTTTGGTAACCGACCCTTTTTCTTTGCGGTTCAGTGTATTATACGAGTAAGCACGTGTAAATTACATTAAATTTGAAGGACCGTTGTTAAAATTTAATTTTCATAATTGGAAATCTGATTTCGTCTACAAAGTCATGCATTTATTAATTCCGTCGCTGCATCGATTAAGCATAACGAGTCGTTCCGAGCCACTTCCTTTCAATGTCAATTCTGTAGCTGGAAAACTAGGAATCCTCTTATCTACACGAACAGTTCCCTCTCTTTCCCCTTTACCGATCTGTGACGTCTCCTATCCTTTTTCCCCACAGCATCCGTATCGATCGGCACACCGCCCTTGACCTTCGTGCGGGTAAACAGAGTCCTGACCTTGTGAGCTAGTGCCGGCGGCATTGTGTTAACCGCCGTAGGCTAAATTATGATCATCTATAGGAGTTGGTGTACTGACCTTTTATTGTTTTTTATGTTCGTTTTTTGTGTACTGTGGTATAATGACTTTCAGTGCAGTTTATATGTACATATGATTTTATTTTATGTCTTTTAACTTTAAAATGTATTTTTAATTTTATCTTTACAGCAGACAAAGAGAGTAGATATTTTGGTAATTACGGAATCTTAGTCTTTTCTTCACGGTCTTGCATGTACACACACATAAGGAATATTATAATGTTATCTATTAGAATCAGTAGCCGTAACATCAAAGAAATTGGATCCCATAACTGTTCTGTAAGAATAATTTACATCAACGATATATTATGTGGCTTGGTAATCATGTCACATAATTCATTTGGTCTTTTAAAAGAGGCTTTGCTCCGCCGTCACAGATGATCATTAACTTGAAATGTATTCAAATTTATAGCCTTCCTTAACAACGTTGCTAAGGCTGTATACATTTAGTGTTTATAACTTTGCACGATGTGTTTATTAAGACTCGTCTGGTGCTCTGAATCATCTACTTTTTCAAGTTTTATTTCGTTGTCAGTTTTGTTGTATTATGTATGCGGAACATCTCCTGCGTAAGGGTTTTCTGTTTTTCTTTATCCTGTTCACACCTTAACATAATTATTTAATAAGGGAATTCCTTGTTGAATGTTCGCAGCCGCAATTTATGAATGTAATAAATACATATATCCTTAGTACTGTTTTTTTCTAATAAAATTAACTTGACTTGCAACTTTGTAAACGTATACGTGGAAACTTACTGAAATATGTATTGCAACATCTCATCATGATCACCATCGTTATGTTCTTTATCTGCAATATCATCACTTGTATTCTTCCGGTGTTGAATACCGGTCTCTTCTCAGAACCAGAAAGGTTAATAATACTATATTGGGCCGCGCTGCCCAAATGATATGCTGTTCCACATAAATTATGTTGAATAATTAGTTGAAAAACTATGTATTTAAATACAATACTCTTGTCATTATTATATAGAAACAATGGCAGCGTGTGAGATAACAGTTTTTACGACATTATTTATGTTTTTTTTCTCATTTTTATGATTTTGAGTTTTTCTCATAGTTGTGTTTCAGTATTTTGTACTTAACTTTACTGCTGGGCTACTAGTAGGTTTTTCATTTTATCTCTGAACCTAAACTCCATGAACAAAATTGATCAGATATGAATTAAAATGTGTATATGTATATAATGTGATGGGTTACAGATACGTTTGCCAGATTAAGGTTAAATTAATAAAATCTATATTAGTTTTGGAAATTTCCACTCTTCCAGCAACGACCGAATGGAAATTTTCTTAGAAATTCTATTCTCTGAAATCTTCAAGTGGAAAATTAGAAGCCGAGTTCTCGGTACATCCACATTGAAAAAAAGAATTCGTGAACCGCCAGTTCCGTTACAGTAATTTACGATTTGTAACCTCATTTTCTTCGTCTTCATCCTTCCTGAAAATTTTCTTTGCTTTCGGGTAATTCCCTGGGACGCACCCCACGATACAACAATCATGTTATTGTGTGTTGACATGTTGAATGATACAAAATGGTAGATGTTTAAGCAGTGACATCCTAATAAAGGTTCACCATTTAGCCTCGCACTCACAGGCGCTCATTTATTTCTTCTCATTTATGTTCATCTCTGAAGTTTAGGGTAGATTCATATTCTTCAGTATATACGTATAGACAATCAGCATGTAGTTTATACGTATATCGTCGTAAACTCTAATGTGTATGTACTAATTTATGTAAGAAAAAGATCCTCAAATGTAGAATTATGAAAGAAAATGTTTCCAGACAGCCCTGATTTCATTTTTATGTAAAATGTTTTTGAGAATACTTTGAATATCTTCCCGCGGGAAATCATTTAAGTGTCGGTATCGTTCCGCTCCAACGACGACATATTCCGTGAGGATATTTAATTATGGAGATGTCGTACAAAGTCGCCTTTAAGAACACTTATAAAAATATTGCGTATTCATATTATATGGGAAATGTTTATGAATTTTACATTTTCAAACAATTTCATTATCTTTTTGATTCGTGCAGACAATATTATTTTCAACAAATTATTGCTTTTATCTGCACGTTAAATATATTGTACGACTAGTTTTTTTTTTCAGATTATATTCTGTAACTAGTTTTTTTATTGTTACCGCGAAAGAGTGTATACGGGTTAGTTTTTCCGCATTTCGTTATTACGTTTGACACAAAACTATCAAAGTAAGTTATGTGTTGCGAGCAAACACTAATATTACAAAATCCCTTTGTGAACTTACAAAGGGTTTCTTTCGCTTGAACAAAATATAGAACGATTATTCCCCTTTCCGACTTTTATCTACATGTTTCTTGGCTTTACCTAAACATAAAGACGCTCTAAATATAGTTATATCTTTTCATATGATACGTACTTTCATACTCTTTGCAAAGAAAATAGCGTAGTCCAATATTTCTTTGGTAATGTGAGAATTGAGAAACAATGTTTTTTTTAATATCATAGATTATTAAATCATAATTTAACATGTTTTAACATAATGGTAACACAATGATTTTACGTCTTTTAAACAAGTCAAAACATGTTTAAACATAATAAAATATCTTTTGTCTGTATCTGTCCGGTCTTTAAGTTCTCTGATTGTTGTATTATGTTTTCAAAATGGTAACAATATGGCTTAGAAACCTGGGGGTCTTTTGAAGGTATTATGAAATGTCAGTATCAGATATGACTAGAGACAGGTTGATGATGTGTTTTAAAATAATAAGAAGTATACTTTTGTCAATGTCGATGATGAAATATAGTTTTGGTAATATTGGTGTGTGTTGGCAGGTGGCGCGGATGTCGGGCGGGGGCGGCGGCCCGGGGCTGATGTCGTGCGTGCGCGAGGGCTCGCTGGAGCCGCCGTACCGACCGCCGCACGACACCCACACTCATGGTACTCATTCTCTATTCCTCACACTCTTTTTTCTTCTTTTCGTTCTCTTTCTCCTGTTATTAACTCCTCATACTTATGGCTATGTTTTCACCAAATGCATAATTTGTTTGCATTCCAGGCGAAGGCCGAACTGGTCGGTTCTTGCGAGGGTTGCGGCGCATGTTCAAGAGACGTGCGCGCACCGACAGCTCGCCTGATCCCAAGAGCAGCTCCACCAGTGAGCTGCTGGACGCTGACCGGCACGCCAGGAGGAAGTAAGTATACTTGGTAACTGTAGCTTGACGGTAATGGAGTACGATTCTTTATACAACTCTTCCAACAGTCTCTGTCGTACCTTGGGAAGTACTTTGCTTAGCAAGTATCTTCTACTAGTCTTCAGAATCTGTGCAATGGTGAAAATCAGATTAGTCATTGAACAGTTACGTTGTTGGATAAAGGCCTTATTTGGACTCTAAAATCCATCCAACGCTGCAAAGAATTAAAAGTAGACTACCAAACCACAGAAGTCAGACGACAAGGAACTGAATAAGAAAAATTTGTTTAGCACGGAATATCTAATATCTCTATACCTACTTTCGTCGCTATCTTCACAAAGGCACGCCTGGTTTAATAATATTATTTTTAATCACACAACTATGATCTTTCCCTCATTCCATTTTCGGTGTCCATAGGGAAGGAGCATATGGCAGTGGCCTCTCAGTGTCCCACGATTCGGTGTTTACGGGCGACGAGTCCAGCGACGAGAGGCCTACCCCTGCCCATGGGCTCGCTCACGTCGCTACTTCCCATAGGGTGAGTAGTCTTTTGATATTAATATAATTGATAAGCAAAACATATAAGGTGCTCTCTATTACTGATAATAAATTATTTTGTTATCATGGACTTAATTCTGAGAAAAGATATCAGTAAAGACATGAATAATTATAATTATAATAATTCTGCTTAGCAACATCTGAGGTGTAGGTATTGAAAAAATCTTGGACATTAAATTCGTAAAAATGACTATCTTAAATATAAAAATCTGTGCCAAGTTCCCGCCATTGTGTATAGAATCATATCATAGACACCGAAGCGCCATTTTGTTTGTAATGGTTTGTATTGCCATGCTATTAGTGAAAATACTGATTGTCCAGCCTATTTTCTTCACTTATTGGATATAAGCTTGTTTTCATAATAATAAGATATGTTCAATATTATTTTCGTAAGGCTTTTTTGGTTTGAGTTCGGTGCGATAGATGGCGTTTATACTAATTCATTTCAATTCATTTCAATTGACGTTAGCACCGTTAGATGGCGTCGAAAAGCATTTTCTCGTTGTCGTTGACCAGAACGTAAAACTTGAGCTATGTTTAAAACATGTGTTACATTTACTTACAAAGTCTTCGTAAGGATAGAAAAATATAATTATGTCAGAATTCGCATACATGGAAATCATTAGTACGAAATTGTATTTTAATCGTCAATTATTTTAATATACCCTATTTACTTCTCCTAATAAAGTGCAATATATTTAAATAAACACAAACTTAGAAACCTTTCGTACATACTTTACTACTGGACCGATTGAAGCTGGATGATTGCAACAGTTATTAAAAAAACTTATATCAAAATAACATCAACGACAATTTTTAAGTCGCCATATATGGGCTAACTACGCGTTGTAATCATAAGTTTTTTTAGTAAACTCTTAATAAAAATTAATTTAATATTTTTTCTTGATAAATGGAAGACATTAATATTAATTTATTTTATCGTTATTAATAATGTCGGTCTAATGATAGTTGATTTACATTATATTATACGCATATTATATTACATGTAAGCAAACATATTTTTAAAATTGCAAGTTGGAGTCAATTAGTACATAATTATTTTGATCCTCTTCGGGGATTACAGGCGTGAAGTTACGTTTTTTTTTTATTTTGATCCTTACATTTATCAACACACGATATCACTGCGTTAGAAGCATGAAACTTTGCATAAAACGTTCTTTATACATATTATCTTTCAGCTTCGAGTAGACACTTTTAAAATTCATATTTTAAATACTTAAAATTTATTTGTTTTTTTAATTTCTTTTAATTTATTTATGTACAAACATTAAAAGAAAACAAAGAAATATACACAAAGTGGTTGTTTAATTGGATATGTGTATGAAAAGTATTAGGTATATGAATTGTTAGTTGGAATCAAAATGTATTGTGTAATTATTTTAAATATTAATTTCTTAGAGGGTAAAGAACAGTATGAAAGTCTGTCACGTTTAAAATTAGGACCGTCAGAATTATCATGTATGCTTATGTTTATAAATTTTGGAAATGGAAAATTTGTTGCATGAGTATTTTATTAAACTAACTTTTGTTATTATAACTTACTAAAAATTCTGCTAGATACGAGAGAAACCTCGGCGCGCGGCTAGTCTTAAAGAAGAGTAATAAAGGTAATAAATTACCATTTAAAATTTCTTTAATACGAATGCAAGCGAAACTGTCCAGTCATAAAACCAGCTAGTTTTGGAGAACTCTTCGGCAGTAGAAAGTGAAAAGAAACATTACGAGTATGTCATTTACTTATGTCTATAGCAAGTGATTGCATGTAATCATAAAAAAGCTCTTATCGAGTAGGTACTTATTAATCCTTTTTTATTTTTAATACTGTAGTTGATACTTATGTAGAGTTTCAATATTAAAATGGAATACCTATAATACATTAGAGGGTAGAGCCTTATTTTTAAATTTAATAGGTACTTTTAATACATCAAACGATATAATAATAATAATATTTTGAGACAACGTGTCCAACAATCTCATCCCCGTAGCAAGCACAGTTTTTGCTATGGTATCTAGAGACCTTCTCATTATTACCCCGCCTTAGTCCATTGATGGACATGGGCCGACATGCTCCGACGGATTCTGCCCATAACCCCCATGCTGGACATGGGGTTGGGACAGTTTATAAACTACAGATGCATCTTTCTTAATATATACCTACATACTTTTACATTATACAGACAACGAATACTGGTGCCAATAAATTAAACATTTTGTGGGATAAATTCAACCCACAACCCTTGGGTCAGAAGTCTGGGTCAAATAACCACTGGACCTACAGATCAATTCATTTTTATTATTATTTTTTTCAATTTGATTAACAAGTGATAATTATATTGAAAGTAACTTATAACTGTTATTTGTTGAAGTTTTCACAATTACATAAATTTTGAAATAAATCGTATTTCTATCAAATACCAATAAAGAGGAGACTTAGCAAATTGTTTCTATTTCACCGCTAAAAAGGCTATTCATTTTCGTGGTTGTTGTTTTCAATTTGTCATTCATTCACGTTCATCATTCATTCACTTTCGTTCGCTTGTTGACTCCCCGTGGGCTGTCGTTCGTTTGAATGAATCACCTGTTGAGGTTCCGTCAGTTTTTACAGTTTTAGGAATGTGTAAAAAGAGCTGTCATAATAGACGCTGTTAAGGTGCTTCAGACGAATATTTACTTTGTGCTTCAACTGTACACACGTATACTTTCGATTAAATTTTAATAGTACGAGGCATTACTAGTTTGCAACCCCACAGTCCTATTCCCAAAGTCCTGTCTTGAGTATGTTGCAAATGGCAATGGGCTGTATTGGCCACTCGTGTTTACTTCCAGTTCGTTTGCTGTTCTGTTGACGTTAAAATTTTACTTTAGACAGACAGCACCGATAGTCAAAAATCTGTCTTTGCATACTTCATATGTTTCTTCAAACATAAAATTATATGTAGATCACATACAATGTGTGTTATGAAATCAATGCATCGACGGCTCGCAAATGGATCGCATGTTGAAATGTAAAAATAACTATGAATGTTGATAACACACTCGGTGGTCCCGTCACAGCTGACTCCGTCAATCCGCTGGTGCTAATGGCCACTGAATTACGATTTGACACGGCCTCGTTGATGGAAGACATTGTGACGTTGGATAATCAAACAATCACATAAATATACGTCGATAATATATAGTGGCAATAAGCAATATACGCGATGTGTCTAGCAGCGGTTGGATGCGAAGACCTGAAGATGAAGAAGGAGAGCAGCAGTGGACATAAATAGACTGATAATGATGATGATATATAATAAACAGTGAAGGCTTAGTGGGTTTAGTTCAAGGTTCTCGCTGCTGGCGGTCTGGGATTGCAATTCCGGTGCGCACCACTAATAACAATCAGTTTTGCCCACTTTAAATCTTAAATGTCATTCTAAGGTGTGTGAAATTTGTTAAAGACCACTTGGCCAGCGTGGCAGCCTATGACCTTAACCCTTCTCATTCAGAGAAGAGACCCACGTCCAATAGTGGGACTCTAAAGTACTCGTAACAATGATCTGGCTATAAGGTATAAGAAAGAATCAAAGTAACTCTACATATATTCCGTGCACAGAGACGAGCGCTGTCTTAAAACAAAAAAAAAATGTTATAAGAAATATATTAAACCGAACCTTATAAAAACTGATTAACTTGAGGCATCCGTTTATTAACAGACGTTAATTAAAACCTCTAGGGCTATCCTGAAAGGTACACCGCATGTTGCTTAATAAACTAATCATTTATTAGTTATAGTCGCGCCCGCACTATAAGCTCTCGAATAATTCAATTATTTATCAGCAACATACTGTGAAAAACTATTTGACCCAGATTTTTCTTATCATCGTCATCATAAGCACGATAATCAACTCTTTTTTCGTTCAATTGTTGTACACAGGTCTTCTCAGAACGACTAAGGTTAAGATATTACTACTACAAGTGTTGATGGGCTACTTCAAGCGCCTTAGAGAACATTATGGAGCACTCTGTGGTGTGTAGGCTTCGTTACAATTTTTCCCTTCCAAGTGATATTTTTTAAATTTACCATTATTAAGGCTCCATTTTAATATATTATCATTATTATTAAACGAACAGACATGTTACCTACTACTACTACTTGAGACAGGAGTGTAATACACGCTCATGATTCACCCGTTATATTTTACGTTCCACCATCCATATCATTCCGATACTAACTCCAAGCTACTACTACGAATTTGAAGTAAGAGAACATCGATAGTACATACAAGGCTCGGTGCCCAAGACCTCTCGATTACTAGTCGCGTTTGCAACCACTCGACCAATTAGGGAGTCATAATTTCCGTATAATCGAATAAATATCTGTTACTACGAAACCATATTAATGAACCATTGTATTATGTATATTGTACCATTTTAATGAACAGATATGTAGTGTGTAATGTGACTCGTAATCATTGACCGAGCCTGGTATACTTTGACTGACTGTAGGCAAAACGGGATCTACATATAAGACTGATATGACATACGTATATTTAAGTCTTGATTTCATGAAATAGAACCTATCTGTGTTGGATAGTATACACATTCAAAAGAAAACTGTCAGAAAAAAAAGGTGACAATCTTTTGACAGTCGCATAAACTCTTATTTTTCAGTTCTATTCGAAAACATGGCCAGTACTGGTTTCTTGTAAAAATTGCGTGCTCTTTACTTTAAAAAAATCGTTGCCCTGTCGTATTAGTCTATGGGCAAGATCTTGTCTATATATGTACATATATGTCATTGGTACTGCTAGTTTTTTACAATTTTTTTAGTCACAATTATGTAATCTAAGGAATTGTATATAAAATATAATTGTAAGTATTAATACCTCGCATGCACTTAGGGGCGATGGTCATAAATGTAAAATGTACGTGTATAAGGGAGTTGCAAACGATTCTGCCCTTTATTGACAGTTAATAAGATCGAAATTGGTCCAATAGATTTTTGTTTTCCTACATCCAATGAGATGAATCATGCAGTCTCCATCCAAACGCGGGCCCAGGCGCTCGTATCGCGAACAACACAGTCGGAATTACATAAAGTCCATTTCGACTTTACAGTGAAGTGATGTGCAGTTGAATTGTGGAATAATCGCACCGTTTTGAGGTCAAGGTCAAGATTTAAATGTGTCAAGTTCAAAGTTGAAAAAGTTTGCATATCGCTCTTTGGCCGGTTTTATTTCATGCCTTTTGTGTATTATTTTCTTTTTTTTTTCTCTGAACACGCAAAAGCTTTTATCGTAGAGTCGATTTGAATCTTTTGAATGAATAATCTGTATTGTTACTAAAAGCGCAATAATTTAAAAATTTACATATATTATATATCTCTACCGTTGGGTTGTTGTTATGACAACAATATTGCAGTATTGCGTAAGTTCTCTGATAGACAGCAAAAAATACCTGGAGAATTATTAAAAAAGAATTGAAGTTGATACGTTACTTATTATTTCATATATGTATTCTGTATATTCTAAGGTCTTACAACGAAAGAAGCCTCAAATTCAGCTGAACTAGTTTTTTTTTTTCAATTAAGCTTTTCTGTGCTGTCCGCAGACGGAGCATCAATGCTATCGAGTGTTTAAATAAGGCAAAACAGGGTGTTATGGTTAGACTTAATGCCTCTGACTCATGTACCAGAGTCGAATCAATAACGACTGGCTGAATAACCGCTTGGCATTGACTCGTGTGTTATGGTGTTTTAAAACAAATTACTCCAATTCAAATTTCGAACGCTGTTAATTATACAGAAATATCAATTTCGAATTTCGACCCAGTTATACAACTACAGATCCGTCAACAATAGTTCTATTTTTTAATTTATAGAAATTCCAAATGACTTTTGTATTTCATAGACTAGAGTGTCGTATATTTAAATATAACGATAATGATTGAAACCTTTAGGACCATGAACATTACTCTGAGATTAATTTTTTTTGTGAAAACTTCAGTTGACATTACCAATTAGTGTTAAATTTTATAACTGATTGCAGTATCAACGTTATTTTTCCTTCTGCGTCTATTTTTTGTCTGTATTTCCTTAAATTTCAGAAATTCTAATTGCAACGCTACTATTGATTAAATTAATATATTTCCCATAAATATTGAAACATACATAGAGTTAATGTGTAAATGTGCTGTGGACATATTCATATGCTCAATATATTTTATTATATTTTCAAAACCGAATGACCAATGACAGTTTTCGTTTTGAACGGAAATGTACAATGATATTGCAAATTATGCATCAAAACTTACGAATTGCTAATAAAACAGAATCAGTAGGTGAACCCGTTTCCGAACCGGTTTTTGTTCTGTATCAATTGATCAACGAAACGTTTTATTACTCTGTGTAATTTATTTGATTCATGTTAATATGTATTTTAGTGTTGCCTATCCTGAACTTAACATATTTTTTCATTAATACCATGAATCTAATCTTTCTTTGGTTTTCTTTAATTTATAAAGAGTTGTATATTCTACTATATTTTGAAGATCTACTTATTGTTCAACTTAATCCTAACTCTTATTTGACTAATCTTACTTTATACTTGTAACTATATGTACGTAAATAATTACACACATGATTATTATATATTATTCTCCATTCAGTGTACAGGCAGAGTAAATTGTTATGTTTCTTGATTCATTTTATTTGATTGAACAGCTCTATTAGAAGCGTTGATAAAACGTGTGTCAACACTTATCGTACGTTATTACTGTAATATCGTTACAACTGGCCCCTTGTGGGGTAGGTAGAGAGGGTCGAGTGTCAGACATACACATCTGTCCTTAAAGACATGACGTGCTTATTCTACCAATCACCACTCTTCCTAGATACGCGCCGGTTTCAGATGTAATGTACGGAAATACTATGAACAGCGATCTTAATGTGTTACTACCGAACTGATGTTACATGGCTTATAAGAAAAGAAATTTAGAGCCAGCATAAGAAATATAGTTTGCCGCGTTGGTCCAGTATATAATGAACCTGATTTCTGGACAGAGTAACATGGATTCGGCTTCCTTTCAGGCCTAATATTTGCGTGATAAGCACAAATATATCTGTTCTGTGTCTGAATGTAACAAAATATATCTACATCACTATATATTTCTAATTGTACATATATGTAGTCTATCAGCCGTCTGGCTACCATAAAACAGACTTAGCCTACTTAGGATTCAGACGAGCGTGTGTGGAAATGTTCCCAAGATATTATTATCATTCTTATAGTTGGAAATCATCTGAAAGGCGTCTCGTCTGGTGATGAAAATGATATTGATGGTGATCCACTTCCTAAGTTCCAAAGTTCTTCGAATATTCCGTTAGTCCGTTTTTTGGATTTGTAAAACCTCACATCATTATAATGTCAATGTTACACGCTCCAAAAACCGTGCAAGGTGCGACTTGTTTAGTTTTTTCAAAAGGTCCCTGAAAAGAAATTGAATTGCTCGCTTACATTGCTCCAATTCTTCTGTACAAACATCGACTGAGCTGCTATTGCACTTACTTTCTTCAAGAAACTCCGTGCCTCAGATTTTAAAAGTAATTCTGTGCTGCGCTCTCTTCTGAGGTCTTTATTTCCGTTCGAAATATATGTGGAAATCAGAAGAGGCGGTGTAGGAGATGAGGAATTGGTAAAACAAAAGAATAACAGAGACACATAATCAATATTGTTAAAAGGACAAGTTGATGAATCACTATCGTTACCTTGAAAATGAAATAGTTGGTGGCGAGCTTACATAAACATTTACAAAAACGGTATCACCTTATGAAACTTGCGAAGAATCTCAAACTTCACAATACTTGAACCGTAACAACCGTTACAAAGGCGCAATTAATACAATATTTACGTTTTGCCGCGGATGAAAATAACAGTTTCGGGTGGAGTTTTTGCGAGCGTTTTTATGGCCGCCGAGGTTTTGGGTAACGTAACGGTAAATTCG
>DWMO01000084.1:0-12288 GCA_018245175.1 Elbella theseus
GTTTTCATTACAGACTGGATCTTTTATTACTGAAAAAGTTGTACATTTAAAAGCAATATTGTACAATATTAAAGCACATTATCAATTATTAAATTTTCAGAGAAAAGTTCAGTTATTTACATATAAGTTTCAATTTATATAATTGCTCCCTTAGATTTATATCTACCGAGTTTTTGTTTAAACTCTAAATTTCAAAGATAATCTAATTTTATATAATTTCATTGATTACATTCGGGGTTTAATGTTTTTATATTTGTTACACATGATTATTTCAGTTATGAAATTTAATCATTTTCCTATAATTTATGTCAATAGTTTTGTGGTTGAAATGGTTGTTACTTTAAAAACATGTACAACTGTTGATCAATAAAGTACTTTTTAAGAAAAATAATTACAATGTGAATTGTTTTGTTTGAGTAATGACAAAACAGTAAATCTGTGTTTTTCATGTTCAGATTTTCTAAATATTCAGTAAATATTACAAGAGATATTAAAACATTTTGAAATTCATTTTCTACCAACACATAAATATAGTGATGTAAATTTAACTCTTAAACTTTGAATGAATTGGGAAAAATTCACTAAATATTAACATATTATTTATATTTTAGCTATGGATAAAATATACCTAATTGAAATGTCATGAAAGGAATAAAAAAAGTAATAACTGAAAAAATATTTTCTAATATACTATATATAGCTACAAAAAAATGGC
This sequence comes from Elbella theseus, assembly GCA_018245175.1. Taxonomy (NCBI): domain Eukaryota; kingdom Metazoa; phylum Arthropoda; class Insecta; order Lepidoptera; family Hesperiidae; genus Elbella; species Elbella theseus. Next base: position 716 of record DWMO01000084.1, read on the forward strand.
AACTCTGTTTTAAGATTTTGAGATTGACATGGTTCAAAAGGTATTGGATCACACATTTTATTGCTTACACATACATACAGCTTTATTATTATTATTTACTTAAAATCTGTAGAAAATGTATAATGAATATAAATGAAACTTGTTATAACTGTAAACAAGTTGCAATGAAAATTGTTCTCATCCGAAGGTACAGGACAGTCACAAGATATCTTATTCAAAGATGTGCAACACAAGCCAAAATAACAGAAATTGGTATGAACAATTTAACACTGTTACACACATATTAGAAACATGTATATTTCACACACAACATTTTCTGCGGTTTTTTTAATTTTTCATATGACGGGCTAGCATTTGCTTGTGATATTTAGACTACAGCAATGTAGTATTAACATTGTGTTTATAGTACATGTATATATTTCTGATATGTATTAAATAAATGTTTGATATACTTTTTAATGTATCCATGTTTGTTGGTGGATATAAGTGACATGATGTGTATGTGCTCCAATGACCCTTACAATAGTAAAATTCTTTCTCTTATGCATTAAAACCATGTGCGATAAAAAGAGATGTGGTGGTACTAACTAATTATTACACTATCTATAAAGCAATTATTGTATTATAGATATTGAGCTCTGTTCTGAAGTTACAGAATGTTTTGTTACAAACACTTCCATTACTGCATTTGTGCCTACAACCAGTTCATTCTGGTGAGTGCAGTAATGCCTTTATCACCTAACATGTGGCTGTATATAACATCATGAGGCATTCTAAATGCTGTGAATTTTCACTTTAAGTGTACTTGAGATATGATTGCAACTTTGACTAGTAGTAACACAGTGGTTCATGATAAGGCCAAGATTAACTAGGCTTTGAATTGAGTGTTGTGGTGCTTTTCGATTTCGATGATTCCGGGGCTGGTAGAGGTCTCGCTATACCCACTCTCACTATGCCTCGTGGTGCTCCTTTTAAGGCTTGGACTGCTTGGTCTAGAGTGGCATTTTTAATGCTCACTCCATTTACTGACATCACTCGGTCACCAGGAGATATTTCACCATTCTTTTCAGCTACTCCACCTGGTACAAGACTTCTCACGACAATTACAGTACCCAGTGGGTCAATGGGATCCTGGTAATCTAAAATAGAGAAACCAAGACCCTGATCACCTTTCATTAACTCCACAATATCTTCCTTGCTTTGCCACATTGCTAACCCAGACACACACTCAAGGGATCGAGATTTTCTAGACTGTCCCGATTGGTTCGTGAGAGTGGCTGTACTGGAAGTATGTATGGAAGTATCAGACTGAGCCTTGACAAGATTTGTTAAATTGTTTAAGCTGCCAGATATGATTTTTCTCGCTTCAAACCCTTCCCTGTCTGGAGCTAAGTTGATAACAGGTCTAGGGCCACTATCGGTACTATTACGGGCACATACAAGGCGGACACGATTTGGAAGATTCTTTAAAATGTTCACCACTTCAGTATGAGTTAACCCATGCAACCTGTATTCATTTACCTCCAGTAATTCATCGCCAGCACTAAGTGTACCTTGCTGACCAATCGGGCCTTCCGGAAGGACTGATCGAATATAATGGTGAGGCCTGACTTCTTGTCCTCCTTCCACATCAACTGTTCCCTCAAGACTGATGCCCAAGCCTGACAACTTATGCACCTCAGCCACAATAATCTCCTTTTCTGGGCCCACTTCTAATTGCCACTTCTCTTTTATCTCCTCTTCAGTCACAGCTAGAATAGCATCAAGCCTTTTATCTAATTCCTCTTGTGTTGGTTCATTCTGTTCACTTTCACAAACTTCTAACACACTGGAGTCTATTGTCGTGTTTGACTCGGGTTCAGGTTCTATTTCTGTTGTACTATTCTCTGCTTGGGAAGGCACTGGGAACCAAGATAGAGTTGTTGTGGAAGGAGAAGGTGAAGATGGTCTGTCCTCGTTAAATATAGCTAACTGTAAATGCTCATATTTTGGTCCTCGGAGATATCTTTCTAATACAAGGTGGACTGAGATACCTGTGTTTCTCAATATCTCTACAGCTTGTGGATTGCTTTTCTCTGCCAGAGAAACTCCATCGACTTCAATTATTCTGTCATTTAATTTTATTTGACCACTCTGTTCCGCACTGCTACCTTCTATGATACTTTTAACAAAAATGCCAGACAACTCCTCTTTTTCACACACATACCCCGCAACTGTTATACCTAAGCCATATACATTTTTGTTTAGATCTACATGCACTATTTCTACCTCTGGTAGTGGTGGTAATTCAACAGGTACTGTGATGGTGATTGTAGGAGATATGCTGTCTGCTATGATTGGATGATCGGGTATTTGCTGCGGGTTGTCACCGATGATGCTGACAGCAGCGATTACGTTTTCGACATCACCGTTTTGGCCATTGATATATTCAGAATAGCATTGCGATAGATCATACACTGCCCCATATCCAGCTTCGATGAGGTGGCGATCCAAGAGTTCAGGGTCCGCTAATAGTTTGGTAGGAACGAGGGCGGTGCCTGGTATAGGAGCTCGGAGAGCGGCAGAAGGATCTGCGGGTCGCGCGACGAACAAGCGCACCGTAGGACCGGCCTGTCGCAGAACAGCAGCCACCTGCTCCGAAGTGAACCCTCGCAAATTAACGGAACCAACTTGCAGCAAGTGGTCTCCACTTTGGAGTCGTCCGTCTTTGTCGGCGATTCCGCCTGGAAGCACGTATTTAATTACGACGCCAGTACTGCGGCCGCCCACCAAGTTGAATCCTAGCCCGTTACCGTCATTTGTGAGTTCAACCACTTCCACCTGCGCCCACTCCGTACTCAGAACCATCGTCTTCCTCACCATCGGAATACCTCGCTGTTACGTTATGCACGGTTCGCGTATGAGGTTATGGCGGTCCAGAGACATCGCGGAAACGGTAATAAAACAGATCTACATACGCGGGGCTATAACAAGCAAACGTGAACGACGGTTAACGCAGTTTTTTTGTAAATTATATATAAAAATGACATTTACATACTTGCTGAGACTGGACAGCGAGAATGTGGCCAGCTCCCGGCAGGTGTTCCCGACGAATAAAATTAAAATTCCATTTTTGGTGCAACTGTCAAAACTAAAATAACTTAACCTTATTAACAAAATATCTTGTACCTATTAGACTTTTGGAAATCAATTAAACGCAATTTATAGTGTTTTATTTAAAAAAATAAGAAGGTGAATAAATAAATAAGGATTGATTGTATAACATGTAAGAGCGACATCTGTTTTAAGTCTTAGAATCGTTTTTCCTTCTATGTTTCACCGTTAAGTTTCCTGTATGTCGTAATAGGTGTCTATTAAAAGCATTATTTAAAAGATGCGAATAGCGCTTTTTGTGGCAAAATTATGTTTCTTGATAACTTACACCATACATTACATTGGACAGGTAACTATACAATGGAGAATTTGTATTATTTATTTATTAAATTGTCCTTGTTATAAATAAATGTAGGTATATTCAAATTGTTATAATTATACAGCATTTGAGTTGTAAGTCGAATTCCCAAGTCAGATCCTAAGGACTTCATATGGCCGTCTTCAGGTGAAACTTGTGTTAACTAGTCCTTTTGCGATGAATCACTACAACTGTAGTATTTTCGAGATCTATTTTAAGAGTTTAAATCTAAATGTGGAGTTTCGTACGTCGTGACGTTATTTCAGTGTTTTTGAATTTTAAGTATTTAAATTTGACATAAAAATAGAAATCGGATTCAGAGTAGATACCATTATAAAAAAGGTGCTAAATAGGTATTTATTGTAAATTAGTCATAACCGCCTGGTTATGCAGCACAAATAATCACATTCATATTTTAGATGGAGTATTTTTTTCGATACTCGGACTCTCTTTAGATGATCTAATCCGAAACAAAATGATTCAACAGAGAACAAAAGTTATTGACTTATCTCAAAGGATTAGCAAGCAGAAGTTGCAGTGGGCTTGTCATGTCTGTCGCACAACTGATGACGGTTCAAGTAGACGTGTTCTGGAATGGAGACCACGACGTACCCACGTAGCATTCCCTGCAGCTAAGTGAACGTGACGTGCTGACGTGAACATGCTGATAATGATTTTTTTATTGAAATATTGGTAAATACAAAAACTAGTAAAATGTAAATAAAGAAACAGGGCCATTTGATACCACACTGCCTAGTGTGGTATCAAATGGCCCTGTATGAGATATGCCAAGATATTGCTCTCGGTACCTACATGCCTGCAACACCACTTCAGTGAACATGCTGTATGTTGGACATGTGTAGTATTGTAGAAATGCACTACACATCCATAATACGTTATATGCACTAGACTTGAGAGTAGCAATGGTTTTGTGATCGATTTCAAGCAGAGCTCCAGTCGCCATTCGCCAGTCGCGCTGATCTTAGTGGTAATGTGTATCTACTTACCGTCAGGTACGTAAATTGCTTCTTCGTTTGTTAAATCTACTTTTGAAAAGAACATTAAGTGAATATGAGGTAAATAAAAAACAAATATTAACGAATTACTAGTATTTATTATTTACGAGCTAATACATAGGTACGACTTCGTCTGCGTCGTTTATGATATGAACAGTAGATATATTTTATGTCCAGAGAAGAAAAAGAAATATGTTGAAGCCAAAAACATAGATATGTAGGTACTGTGCTAATCAAAAAATCATTAAGAATTGCAGTTTCTGAAGATATCGTAATAATCTAAGAAACGTATCCATCACTTTATCGTGATAAATCGTTAAATTAGATGTATTCCTTTAATATAAATATAGGTATTAGGGACTATTTAGTAATACATATGTTTACAAAAATATATTGGTAGATATAGGTGAGTGTAGGTAAGGGAGATCCTTGTACCTTGGGACATCTTGTACCGAGGGACACCGATAGATTTACTTTAAATTTTAGCGTCAAAACTGCCACAAGCGAACCTCGCGGTATTTTGGGAGTCCCAAAACTGCCACAAGCGAACCTCACGGTATTTTGGGACTCCCAAAATACCGCAAAGTTCGCTTGTGGCAGTTTTGGCGCCAAAAATTTAAAGTAAATCTATCGTTGTCCCTAAGTACAAGGTGTCCCAATGTACAAGGATCTCTCCTACATCTCTTCCTATCCATACTCATAGTAATCGCAGTAGGTAGTACAAGAGAAGAACATGTACAAAAGCTTCAAAATAAACTTGAACTCGTAATGAATTGAATATGTAAAATTACTAGTTCTGCAAAGTTTCCAAAACATGTAATATTTCCATAAATAATATTGCTGATTTTATAACAGGGTAAGGTTTTTATCCATAAAAGTGTAGGTAACTATGTCCGTTGACAACGTATCTGGGTTGTTTGCTAGTTCTAAATGTGAGTTAGGATGCTCGCTTAGGTCTTAATATAACTTCACTGTAACCCTTCCACTGCTGAACATTGCTATAACTTTATGAGACATGTTGCAGTAGTAACCACCATGCTGTTCCCTACGAGACAAGTTTCCAACCTTAAATGCTTTCTCTAACGAGGTATTTACATATTCATATTCTGATAGAGTTTCTTTACATACATCAAATACGACCATATAAATAGATAATGAAGTTTATATTAACGATATAGGAAAAAAATCTTTAAGCGACAATAAAAAAAATAACACAAAACAGTAGGTACATAAGTTTAATAAAATACGTTAATTTAAATACAATAATATTTTATGATGTGCAATGGACTAATAATAAAAAAAAATACGTGAAGTAACCTCCGTCACACTGCAGTACCTACCTACCTTCTTTGGAATAGGTATAAGGAATGATTAAAAATTATACGAACGATTTAGGAGGTTTTAGTCTATTTTGTCTAAACGAAAAGAACATCCGAGCAAAAGGATGCTCTTTTTGTTTCTCATTAACATTTAATAGCAAAATTTCTTATTCGAAGCCCTACAAATACTGTTACACTCATTTACTAACACCTACCACAGACACAAACATGGACAAGTAAACAGATACAAAGACAAACAAAAAAAAATGCTAACAGAGAATAGAACTCCTTAAATAGGGATGATTTAAAGACGCCATCGCGAACATGCCTGAACAGAAAGACATGGATTTATGGCGATATGTTTAGTTTCTTCCGGGTTTATTTCATCACTGCCATGACGAATGATAAGTTTAAATGTTTCTGCTGCAGCGTGTTATATACAATCTTCACGATCTAGGATACACAACGAGGTTTTGGATTTCTCTTTTTTTTGCTCCACCGATCATATTACTAATACCGATAGACCGAATTTGACCAAAGTTGATGTGGAAAGCCACGAAGGAGAGAAAAGTTTTAAGGCACATTTATTTGGTTTCACCTTATTAGGTATACCAAATATATAAGTACTTGGAACTATATATATCTTTGGTATATACCTTTATACGAGGCTCTGGCGACCGGCTGATTGCGGTATAAAGTAGCCTAAATATCTCGGCCGCCGACGAGCAGCAACGTCGGCGCGGGCGGTGCGGAAAGCTGTGCCCTGCGATCTCCAACCCGCATGCCCAGCGTGGATTACGGGCATAAAACCCCCTTTTGGAGGAGGCCTATATCCAGCAGTCGACTAAGATAGGCTGATGATGATGATGATGATGATACCTTTATACATACATATATATCTTTGTTTACATACAAACTGAAATATTCTTATCAATTGAACACAATACTTAGTTAATGAACAATTTACTGTACTAATTTGTGAATTTCAAGAAATTTAAAAGAAGAAAACACACGGAAGTACAGAACACCTTGATTTAAGAAATAAAGTAATAAAAATTACATAAATATCAACTCCATCCGCTTGTCTTAAATTATGGAAACAACAAACATGTCAGTGTTGCCATAAAAAATGTGTTCTTTTTATTTCTGACATATAGGTAATTTTATATTTTCATTCTTGAACACGGGTCGCCTCAGAATGAAAAGATCAACGGAATGGCAGACTTCACGCACACCTATGCGAAAGTGGTAGGTAAAAAAAATATGCCTAGGAGTATTAAATTAAAAAAGTAGCAAATTAAAAGAAACGTAAGAAGTAGTATTGAGATAAGAAAAGGTGCATTTTATAACAAGTTAACGTTGTTCAGATTTAATTAGTAGATAGGTATTTAAAGAAACCCATAGCTCACTGGAAACATTCAGAGAGCAGCTTAGCCCAAAAAATAGGAATATACAAGTCCACCACATAGCATATGTACCTACTTGTAAATACTTAGGTAGGTACCTGTAATAATACATTTTAAACATTGATTAAGACACAAATTTAAAATAGGGAATAATTGTCACTCGGTGTTCTCTGTCTACCCCGTAAGGTACCTGGCGAAATGACATGAAAAAAAGGTAATACAACTCGCACAAGATCACCTGGAACCAAACGGCTGAAAAACTACATATCTAATATATAAATATAACTTAAAAATGGTTACTATTTTTATTTACATATCAATACACGTTGTTAATTTTCCATTTATACTCGATATAGAACAAATACTCATGTTCGTAAAAATTATTCTTCTACATAGATAGTAATAGAACCCATAACTTTCGGTTTAGCAGTCATTAAATACTGGACCAACAGGGAAGTTACTAGTGATAAATGTGTACGTACGAAATATCAGAAACGTATCAACATTGGTAACTTTCTACTTTGCCATATATTTAAGAAGAAATAAAGACTTGAAAATGAAATCTGTGCCTTTATAGATCAAAGGTTTTTAATGAAATCAGTGATTCTCAAACTTTCCTTCCATTATCACTGGCTAACTAACGGTTAATGTAGTTACAGCGGCACTAAAAGCTTATCCAATGACTAGTTCACTTCTCAAAAGGTTTAACTGGTAGTTAACCAAGCTTTAACAAATAATTTACTTTATACTTGTGTCACGTAATAAAGTTTAAAGTACCTATACAATATCTTGTTTTAATCACTACATGTCAGTATTATATTACGTTATCACAGATTACTGTATATTATTTTATATTAGGGTTGTAATCAAAACTGTCCACCTTATTGCCCACAACACAATACGGTTCAACTGTAGTAAACCTTATTAAGGATGTCCATTTAGTTGTTGGTGCAACAACTTTGTATCGAATTCGAACCCGCAGCGAGCGAACGTCGAACGAAACAAAAGTTCAATCAGCGTCCACGGCGTATAAATTTTGCAAACGCAACTCAATAATTAGGTACAAAAACGTTCACGACACTGCGCGACCGTCCCCACCACGCGCGCGGCACACTGCGGCGGCGGAGCCCAGCGGAGCAACGGACTGCGCCCGTCGGGGGCCCCCAGCCGACACCCCACGACCCTGCCGCCGCCAATGGCAGCGCAGCGCAGCCGCCATAGGGCCGCGCCGCGCACCAGGGGCGGGGCGCGTGGAGAGCGCGCGCCGGGCGCCGGGGGCTCCGGGCGCCACTCTCGCCCCGAGAGCCACTAGAGGCTGAGCCGTCGAGTGGCGTCGAGTGTCGACCGGTCGGATGTCCGCGGAGGGCGGCGGCTACTCGCCGTGTCCGGCGGAGGCGCTGCCGGAGCTGAGCGCTGCCGAGCTGGCGATGAGCCTGTCGCCCAAGTCGGCCCTGCTGCAGCAGAACCTCTCCCAGCTGCAGCTCCAGCACTCCACGCCCTTCTCCGTCACCGACATCCTGTCGCCCATCGAGGAATACCGCAAGTTGGAGCTGGCGAACAACCCGCCTTCGCCGTACAGGTGCGTGGATCGATCGGGAGGGGGGCCCTCCGCCCGCTGATTTTTCGAGTGGGCCGAAGGTCTCGAGAGTACTCGAGCGGCGTTCGTAGTCGAAGGATATAGTTCGGTGACGTTTGTTTGTGCAGGTATGTTGTGGTCGGCGGTCAAGTGATGATGCGATGTGAATGTGAGGTCAACGATGTGCCCCGCGCGGCCGCGGACTCGGACTTGCGATAAGTATTACGTCGCGTTACGTTTTGCCCTTTGAGAGATTCCGAAATTAAGCGTAGTACAGAGTAAAGTTAACAATGATCAACCCGAAAGACGAAGTAGTCGAAATAAAATGGACGCACAGTGATCCGCTGCGGGGTGTGTTGTTCCGCGACACCGCCGACATGCCACTCGACGAATATGTGCATATGTACGTATATTTCAACGTTATATCATTCACAACTTAGCTGTACAGTAATAAATATAACACAAACATCCTCCGACTAAGAAATAAATTAATAAAATCGTACCAAATATAAAGTTAACTAATGATTTAACAATACGCGCCGAGTGATTAAAATTTACACTGATCGGTACTTGGCTTTACAATGTTATGTTCGCTGTCGTCTAGTGGTGCTCAAATGCTCAAATAGGCCTAAGTGCATAGTGTTGCGGCCCCATGGACCACTGCCCGTTGAATATTCATAGCTTTTATAACTACCGGTAAGTGATTTAAATAATTATATTCGGTTTTTTAAATTTTTATGACTCTAAGATTTGCAGACTTTTTTTAAGACTCTAAGACTTAAGATTTGCAAATAAATCAAGTATTACCGTGGATTTTCTTTGTAGTAACACTTTTTATTTAAGAGAGAAAAAGACAATATTCATAATTTATTTAAAGCCAAATATGAATTTGAACGATTTATCTACCTAAACCTAACCATACAGTGACATATTTGGTAACAATGAAGTCCTTTCGATAAATATAGAGCTGAAAATGAAAATTTTATTTAACGTTACAAATACTATATTTTATACAGTAAATCAATATTTTTAATAGCTTTTATATTAAATACCTATTCATTAAATAATATATACTTAACTTTGTTCAATAAAAGCTAATGGAACGGTAATTTCTAATAGGTAATGATTGCAGCAAATAAATAATAAACAAAGAATGAAGACAATACGATTTATCTAAATACAATATATTTAGTATTTCTATACATTCCACTAATAAACGTACTCGTATTTCGTGTATGACATAGTGATGTAGATCGAAGAAAATTAGGTCTATCAAGATAAAAGCTCGCAGTGCTCTCTGCCTACACCATAAGGGACTAGGCGTAACGATATAATATAACAATACAAATGTTTCAAGGTTTTTATATATACATGATCAAATTATCCGTCGGCTCAATTCACGTAGGTATGTTTTCGGGATTGCCGACTAAGTTTAGACCTATTCGACTTTCTTCTTTATGTACTCCCAATATTAAAGATTTTTCAATATTTATTAAGAAATGCTAATTATTGTCTAAGTTAATTATAATAAATATTTTAAATAAATGGTTATTAACAATATGAAAATATTTGTTCTATGTATAAATTAATGAACTCTACATTCGAGTAGAGTTCCTGAAGGTCACTGCGTATATTTTTATTATAAAATTAATGTTAGTGGTACCTATATCTTATAGTTTATTTAGTAAAGGTTTGAATATTCGATATATTATGTTTTCTTTAGTTATTGATAATTTAATGTAACATGACACACATAACAACACGCCTCTATTTCCCTGAAGGGGTAGACAAAGTAATAGTAGGTACCTACTCCCACGTTCTACGAGTATTCTTACTAATGTAATGTTATATTTAATGTAACACATTTATTAATACTATTTCATTAATCAACGCAACTTAAAATGTTTCTATCGTTCTTGTATTTAAACATATTTTTTTTAAATTCCATATAATTTAATGGGCGGAGTTCCTAAGAATTCTTGTTTAAACAGCGTACATAAAAGGAGATAGCTTAAAAAAAATCCTTGAGCTTCAAAACTGATTTTTTAAAAATATGAAACATCACGTAGGTAAAACATATTTTATAGACACACCTACATACATACTGACATACATATATACGGAAATAAACATACTTTCCACTTGAGAATTGTCTAAGCTTTTCTAAGTGGGTACTTGAAAGTTTTCAAAACAGTCCGAATACATTGGAGATAAGCAGATAATAATTAATTGTCGTTTATTTCCCTATACCTATGTTAAAAAAAAATAACAAATTTTTATTATATTCATTCCCGACGTGTTTTTTAAATTATATGATATTCTCCTATATTTAAGTTCAAATATTCATTACAACGTATTCATACAAACTCTTGAATGAAAATATGTAAAAATCATAAAACAATATTTTCGGCCACATTCACATATTTAGAAGTTTGATAGTCCATTTAAAAACCGCTAGTTGTCTTACGTTGAGAGTTTTAAAAAAAACGGTTCAGCATGTCATAAAATTACCTCTTATATAATATAGATGACCGTGACGATTATGAAACTAGCAACTACTCGTATTTATATAGTTATCTCTTTCCAATATCTAATTACAGAAGCGATAAGAAAACAACGATGATACAGACTAATCGATTTTTTTTTAACCGGAAATTGTCTGGATTTTTCTAGAGTTAAAAGCAGATCGTGACGATATATTTTTCCCTTAAGAGACGACGTATAGGTATTTTTTTTTTTTTTTCAACCCATTACAATTCCACTGCTGGAATACGGGTCTCCTCTCATATCGAGAGGGTTAAGGCC